>JBCFXI010000268.1:0-212091 GCA_038496175.1 Ampulex compressa
CGAGGATAAGCGAGCCCGAAGACGGCGGCTCGGAATTGAACTCGTGGGAGGGTTAATTGGATGGAGTGACATAAATTACGATAATACGCGTACGTTTTTATGGGACAAAAAACACGATAAAACAGCTCTACGTACATAAATATATATATATAAACCAAAATTTATAATGCTGGCTTTATAATCGTCTAAAGTACTCGACAGTATTGTTAGCCGGTTCGTCGACGTGTGGCGCACACGGAAGACGGATTTTTGCGGCGTGAGTCTCGTACAGCTGGATAATTTATTTCTCAAAGACTCGTTAAGGGGCAGGAAAGGGACTGGTAAATTAATCGATACATATCGTGTAACGCGTATGCTCATCGAGCTCTAGGTAGAACGGTTATTTTACGCGGTCGTCCCGATTAATCGCGGCCAGGGATTGAAGGTAATTAGAAAAAGTATATATGCGCGTATAGCGTAGCGCCGATTGTGGATTCCTCGCCGCGTCTTTTATTGGCTTCTTGCTCGAGTCAGGTGGCGTGCTCCTGTAAGGCGGTTTCTGCGCTTACCCCGGACGGTACAAGGTGTTCGAACTAATGTCGACGGTAGAAAGAGAGAGAGAGAGAGAGAGAGAGAGAAAGAGAGAGAGAGAGAGGGAGAGAAGGGGTAAAAAGACGCGGTTTATTGTTCAAGGGCGTCGACGGTCAGTCCGAACGTTACACATGAACCGTATACTTACGAGTCATATAAGAATGCGCAAAACGCCGTGGTACCGTAACGAATGCATCACCGTTAAAAGCAAGAGGGCCCCTAGGAGGACGTGTAAAAGTATTACTGCTAAATATACGCCCGAGCGTATAACCGTACAGGTTCGTAAATCTTGGCGAAGTTCGAAAAATTCCATCGGCACGTCGCCTCTCGGCTGCTCTTCGACCTTTTTTCCCCGCGGCGCGATTAGCATTTCCGAGGAGGATCGAAGGATCGATCCGAGGTAGCGCAGTGTTTTCTCGATTGGAGGATCGGCTCTGGTAGCCTTGGCGCTCGGACGATGAAAATTAGGCAAGCAACGACCAACAACGGTTCTTCCTTCCTCGGACGGCAGGGAATGTCCGTGGTTTCCAGGAGCGGTGAAAAATCGTGGAAGAGCAATGGCTCGTCGATAGAAAGCATTTTTCGTTCGACAGCCTTGACTGGCAACGATCGGCGAGATTATACAATCCGTTATCCGATTGCGAGGAGCCGTGCGATCGTTCCCCGAGCTTCGACGTATAATCCGGCGTACTACCGGTTCTCGCTGGCGAGCGGGGAGCGAAATATATTCTTAAATCGAAAAGTGGAAGAGCCTCTTCCTCGTCGACGAAAGGGGCAGGCCATCGTCCACCTCCGGTGGAAACGATTATTCATTTTTACGATTACCCAACGCAGGAGAACCGGCAGCATCCGTGAGAAGACCAAAGAACTTCTTACCTGACTCGGGGCCCGGCGCCGCTGTCCCACGATATTTATTTTGCAAAACGTGCAGAGCCTCTCGAGGCGGCCCCCGGTCGTCGAAAAAGCTGTTTCGAGGTTTGCCAAGTGGCGACTCGAAATCCGGGATTTTTCCTCGGCGGGACCGCGCTGAAAAGCCATAAGCGTATTACCGTACCTCGTGCTACGTTGAGAATCGCGTACAGTGGGCTCACGACTTTTGCACGCGATTGGCTGCTGAAAGTGCACGCGAGTGTTGAATGTTTGACGGTAGAGGGATGTGGAAAGATGTACACGAAAAACTGCGTTTTAAAGTATTTTTTTAACGATATGTATACGTAATGAAATTAAAGAGGCGTGGTTAAATGCTTTCGGATGTTTTCTTTGCACACTTGTCAAGAGTTAGTCGAATACCTTTTTTTTTCTCAACGTAAATAAATAGATTAGCAAAACACGCAACACGTTGATACGCGCCCTAATGCAAGACAAACTATTTTGACCTCTCGATCTAAACAACATTGTAGTCCGATGGCTACAGGTTTTTCACATTAAATTCACCCTGTTGCAAACCAATGTCACCCTTTTGCAACAAAAATTCAATCGTTTAGAAATGGAATTCCATTTGCGAACGGATGATTCTGTTTTGCGAAAGGATGAATTTAATGTGAAAAACCTGTAAAGTCTGGTGTTCACTGAGACGCTGCAACCCAATAGCCTGGCTCGACTCACAATGTCCCCTCGGAGAGGACATCCGACCGCAGAAGTGAAAAAAATGGAATTTTTAAAACTGCGCGAAGTAGCGAATTGTGCGAAAGTCGAGGGACGCCTGTATATATTTATGGTATCTCCGCGGATCTAAAGGACGTACATCGAAGGCTCTTCTTGCCGCGCTCTTCTCATTCTGCCGGGGCTTTGTTCACGGTGGTCTTTTTTCCTGCGCCACGTATGCTCGGTTTTTAGTACTCGAGTCGCGCGGACATCCGCAGGAGGGGCGGGGAAAAACTTTGAATTACGAAATTAGCTCAGCATATTCGTCGCAGATACAATATGGTCGAGCCACAACGTTGATCAGGATTGGAGTTAATGGGATGACCACCACGTCTACGAAAATCGCCTTCGAAGTTGGAGCGCAATTTCGAAGATTTCGCGGAAAATGTCCGTCGATAGTCGAGAGCAGGATAGCGCGCTGTGAATTCTTTGGCTGTCGAATTTTTGCACCGAGCTATGCCATCGTCACGTCCCCGCATCTTTCATTCTCTTTCACCTCCGTTTTTCCTCGTCGTTTTTCTCGAGGCCCAGGCCGTAGACCGGTTCGACTCGAACCAGACCGAACAAAATGCGGCGGAACAACATGATCGATGAGCCACGCCGAAATTCTTAGCTCGCGGATGAGCCTTTCCGAAGGACAGTTTTTTCTAACGCCTGGAACAGCTTTTTCAACCACAGCTTCCTGCATGCCTGTAAAATCCAGTATAGGATTTCTCTCTTTTTTTTTCCTGGAACTACGATCGATCATTCGAGTTTTATAGACTTCTCGATACGTCACGAACACCCACAAAAATCAATATAAGCAATAATCAACGTGTTAATGTTTTTTTTAGTCTAAGAATTATAAAACTTCGGAGACTTGTACTCTTTTTTCTTCCTAGGTTCCATCGTCGTCACGAATTCCCCTTGTACAATCCGTCCAGTAATCAGCAATTAAATCGGTTGTACGACTAGTTTACACAACATTTCGATGATCTATTACACGTTACCACGACAAACCGAGATACGAATCTCCGCGTTCGTCTCTTCACGAATCACACTCTTTCGGCTTATACAGATTTGCTCAACGACAATCGGACAATGGTACAGAGCTGGATGGAAGTTTCCACTTTGTGAACACGGCCGATCGCATCAGGAACACTCGGTCTCGGGTCTCCGAGGTTGCCTTGTCGGTATGTCGAGTGTTGCATGGAAGAATTTAGCTGCATTGTGCCTCGGTAGGGGCAACCGTGTTCCGTAACTAAATCCACCGTCAGTTCCAAGTCCTTGGCGCTTCACATCCGACGCACGTTCCACGCCGGAGTTCTCCATGTGCAGCGCCGTGGATAATCGATTCGGTCGTAAAATATGATCCTTAAGCCGTCGCCCTCACCTCGCAGGCCTCTGTCGAAAAACTTTTGCAATTTGAAACTCCTCTCCTCTTCCCCCCTTCCCTCCACTGTCCCCACCTCTCGACACAGCCGCGCTGGCTACGCAACGAAACGAACCACGAATCGTAAATTTCTCCCGGGCCCTAATCCGACGGTAATGAGATTGTTGCGCGACCTAACGAGATCACGCGGAAAACCTGTCCGTTTCCATTTAAACACCGAGTTACGAGCGAGCCTCTCCTGGTTTATGGATCGAACGAGGATTATCGGCGATGTCGATGAGCGTAAATTAAGCTCTAGCAGTGCGCGATCTTCGTTATTCGCCTTACGACATCGATACGAGCGATCATCGAGGGGGTGTTAGAGGGTGAGTACAAAGGTATTTCTTTCGAAGCGTCGAATTGGTCGGGGGCGACGCTCGCTTGGAAAGGAAGCGGTTTTAAAGGGAGTTTGGGGGGGTTTAAAGAGGCGTGCGTGCAAGAAGTGCGGGTTGCTCGAAAAAAATGGCCGCATTAAAGGGTTATCGGCCCCTGCATTACTCCTGTTGGCTTCGAGGGCGCGAGGAGGTGGACGTGGCTGCATCGAAGCCCGTAACAACGGGCCGTAACTAAACCCGCGAGCAGTTTCAACCCGTAGAAGACCTTGACACTGCCCGTCTGACACGCGTTCCTCGCTGAAGTTACCCACGTGCAGAGCCATGGATAATCAATTCGATCGTAAAATACGCTCCTTAGGCTCCCTGCCTCCTAGCCCTTTCCACTTTTGGCCTCTTCGCTCTGCCGCTTCTTCCGCACCCCACCTGCAATATTCCTTTTTTCTCCCCCTCGCCTTTCTTCCTCCGCGAGAAATGGAAAGGTATCGGAGGGCAGAGCCGCGGGAAGGTTTCTACGACTCCGCTAGTATCGGAGAATCAACGTGTGATCGAGGATGGAGAGGGAATTCGATTCGATTTAATCCTGCTTAAACGTAAAATCATGTTAAACTGTTAATTATTCTGCTAGAATTTTCCTACAGTCTAATGCTTTACACGGTTAGATGGCTTATCGGTTTTCTAGTGACTCGGTGTTTTTTATTACTTTTTTTTCACGATTTCTTTTTAAACGTATTTTGCAATTTTAACTACGTTGATGTGTGGATTTGTGGCGATACTGGATAATGTGTGTAACGGGGTTTACTTACTCGAGGTAAGAAGTAGAGGAATGAAATAGTTGTACTCCTGTGTTTTGATATATTTCGTGGATGTAACCAATCGAGAAGAGGTGCGCGGAGCTTTGTCTGATCCCTGTCTCCCAGGATCGACCTTGTACTAAATTGCCGTGGTATTTCCTCGCGCCACCTTTTTTACGCGGCCGTTCCGCCTATTATCTGTGCTAGTCAATCAACACTTGTTAGAGAGAAGTGAGCCGAATCCATGCAGAATCGACGCGGGCGTATCTTCGTCTCGATTCCTTCAATTATCCCCGTCCTTGTGCCCAATCGCCGTTGCCATTTATCATCTCTACGAGCGAGCCCAAAGGGAGAGTTTAAATTCGAGGATATCCCCGTTCGCTTGATTTATTATTTTATAGCGAAGGAGGAACGAGGCGAGAGGCCAATCTGCATATGCAGCGGCCCATCCGCGAGGAACATAGGAAAGGCGTAGTCGATCTTCCTTTCGGCGCATCATCGTCGATTGCGGAAATCGCAAATAGGCGAACCGTTCGAGACGGGATGCGCGCGCTAATCTGAACTTTCTTAAGCGATCGGAGCGCCTAGAATGTTGAGCGCTGGTTTTTATGCGCGCTTCATGCGCCAAGAATGAGTTTTTCGCGATCACTCGAGGTACATCTACTGTGTGGAAATGAGATTTTTTTTATATTCTGGTTTGATGACTGGTTTCGCTTTTGAATCGATCACGATCAAAGTTGATTTAAACGTAGCTACTAATTTATTCCTTTGAAGGACTGCTTTCACTTAGGGATAGATGTCTTCTGTTCATATCGATAATATTAATCGTTTCAAAATCCGACACCACTTGAAGAAAAAAAAACAGTCCACTTATATTCCCATAATATGAGATATTCGATTAAATACAGTACCAATATATGACACGTATATAATCAAAATCAATATCCACCCCCAACGGATAGATCGCGCGGACATTAATAAACCTCGATCGGTCAGTTGAGAAACTTCGAGAAAACATTATTATTTCCTAACGCGCACGCACGCACTAAGACTCACGAGCGCCTCTTCCCCTCCGAAAGGGATCAAAATCCTAGCAGACGCGGCGATACAGTTGCACCGCGAGTCGCCGTCCAAAAACGGCGACCTTGCTTTTTTTCCCCTCCTCGATCGCCTTTTCTCTCCAGCCTGCTTTTGTGAGGGGCCGCGTACTTTACGGGAATCGAGAGCTCGCCCGTCGGGCTCCTTTGACAGCGAGACTCGCTCCCGTGCTGCGACAATGGGCCGCGCTAAAATTCGTATCCTTTGTCGGTCCCCAAGGCCGGAGCCACCGGGGAGGCACGTGAATCCAGTGGTCGATGATCCTGCTTACAGGCGTTATCTTGTCCAGTTTCTTACGCCGGCCGCTCATTATGGCGCTGCGAAAGACGTCGCGCTTCGACGATCGCCTGACGCATAGAGGCGGACACCCCGAAGTGCCCAGGGGGTTCCGCTTGCCGAGGGATTTTCGGACGAGCCGATTCTTCGCGCGGCCCCCCGCCTCGAGGGACTCTCTTCGTGGTTTCGCGGAGTTCCCTGTGGTTTCGCGATCTGATCGTTCCTCCGTCGTCTAATACAGTGTTATTGGAAGGGCCCTGGCTACTCTGAGGATTTGTAGTTAATACTGGAATTGTAAGAAAGAATTTGTGGTGAATATTGGAATTGCGAGAAGGCTGGGCGGGTTGGACTTTGGTTTTGAGGCGTATAATACGTTGTGTTGAAGCCCAGTAGTGAGGAGTAGATAACTGGAATACGATTTGATTGTATCAAGAGAGTGAAACTCGAAGATAACTGTCTAAGGTAATGTTTTGCAAGTATTATATATCAGGCGTGTTTGAGCTTTTATCGTGTGATTCGAATTAAAGGAACTCGTAGTTTGTGAGTAGATAAGTTTAACGATGATTTTTATATCAAAGGCGATATCTTGTTCGTTTATTTTATCGATATAGTATGACGTATATAGAAAATGAATAAAATGAATGAATGAGAAACAGTCGATATTTTAATATTCGTTTCGATCTCCGAGCGCGGGAATTTTCTTTCGGCTGGATATTCCGATTATTAGCTTTAGGCTTTAATCGGGATTGCGCACATCGGTAGAAACAGAGGATTAGGAAATCTAACGACCATCTTCCTCGATCCTCGAGATCTCGGTAATAACAAGTCGTACCGAGCCGCGCGGGAGTGCGCGCCTTGGCTGCCAAGCGCGGAAGGATGGATATTTCGATTATTCATTTCCACGCTCTGTCCAAGCTTAAAGTAAAAAGCTGGCCTGTAACTACCGCATCCGCGCGCCCCGTGTTCCTCCTGCAGTAGGCCAGTGCTCCGCAACCCTTTATCTTCCGCGGCACAACAACGTTTTTTTCGATAATTCCGCGGCACACCACGGATAAAAGCTGGCAAATACATAAATTACGATAATACGCGTACGTTTTTATGGGACAAAAAACACGATAAAACAGCTCTACGTACATAAATATATATATATACATACTTTTGTTTAAGCTTTATATAAAAGAATTTGAACCGTACACCTACGCGAGCAGTATATAGTTATAATTAAAATTTTAATAAAAAGTATATAGTTATAAATTAAAATTTTCTATACTTACCTATAGTTCCCTTCATATTTGAATATAATATTTCTTACTTAGTATTTATTCACGCCTATTTAATCAAAGTTAATTTAAACGTAATAACTAATTCATTAACGAAACATTTAAACTTACCCCGATGAACATATACGTTGTATATATCCCTGTATATTTTAAAGTACTACCCCCTCTCCCCCAGTTCAAGACACTTTAACCGCGATCGTTCGTCATCTTCAATAAGAACCAGTATCAAAGACAAATATCATTATTCACCCCTTATTTATATAACAAAGATATTTAAATTCTTCTTTTTTTTATTCCTCTCTCGAGAACTTCATCGCGGCACTGGTGAACACCTCGCGGCACACCAGTGTCCATGCGCACAGCAAAAGCACAAGTAGGCAAAGGAAGAGTTCCCCGAAAAGGGACCTTGGTTTCCGGGCGGATATTTCGATTAGCATTTCCAAGGTTCCCGATATCGGCCCGTTCGTCGAATGGAAATTTTCCCGGGCACCTCCCGGCATCTGCCGCTGTAATATAACCCGGCTACTTGGTAGGCGCAATCCCGCTGGAGGTATACCAGGAACGCGCCACGGTGGTTGCACCTTTGACCGGGGGCACCCTCGACCCCTTGCACGCCACGTCCGCTGGAGATTGCGCCTATACGTTTCGTTTTCATTACGCTCATTTTGCCCCTGCCGCGTAAAAACGTGTTAAGTGCTAATGTACTCCGGGAGCGACAAGTCGGGGAAGGTGTACCCGCGGCGGGGCTGCGTGTCACGTTCATCTCGTAAAAGGCCGGTCCAAGGCCTGAACGTGATTACCGGCCAACAAAATTAATAGGCCCTAATCGAAGCTAATAACCCGCTTTGCGCGTTTGCGGCCCGCAGGATGATCGCGGGGAAAAACCACCCTGAATATTTATTTCCCCGGAGATACATAGAAAGCGAGGCGCCCCTGATGCAGGGATATCCCGGCGGTTATTAACACGCTAACGGCTCGGAAATACCTTTCAACGCTTTTTAATGACGCGCGTGGATACGCGCGGAGGATGAACTTTGGTATTTATTAATATCGCCCGGCGTCTAACGTGGACCGAAGTTTATGACGCCCCCCGAAGCCGATATCCGCGCGGTCGTGCGCCGCCTCGCGTGCTCGACTCGTGTGAAAACGTCGTATTCGGACGGGTTCCAACCTCGGATACTTTGTTTGCGGGAATACACATTGTTTATTGGCATCGAAGGCTTTACGGTCGATGAGAGTTCCACGAGGGGGGCCATTATGCGCACGGTTGTAATTACCTAAAGTGCCAGCCTTTAACGGCGTAATGAAGATTGTCGAATTACGCGTGAAATGGAAGGGAAGGGTGGAGAAAAACAGAGTTGCCAGTTGGCCCGACCTTTTGCTCGTGGCCAGTAGTACCCCTGCATTTGACGTTCGACGCTACTCCCATCGCATCCGCGGCGGGCACCTGCTATGCATTAAAATACACTTGCGAGAAGACATTCGTAGCGCGGCCACGATAATAAATTTTATTGCGCGATGTCGGACAAACCGTCGAACAGCGCCGAGAGAAGCGCTTAAAAAAGGATTCACGTGCAGCTGCTCTTGGGAACCGCCGCGCGTTCTATATGCTCAAGGTACTTGCACTTTCGAGCGGGCGAAAGCCACGAGGCCGATCCGTACGTCACGATACGCACCGCGAAAATTTACGGTTCTACTCGAAGGCAATTAGCACGATCGCATGCCCCGCCGATAGGAAAATCATCATTGTCCTTCTGCCTCGCCGTACGCACCGCTCGACGGGCCGATTATCAAGGGCATTAACATAACGCCGCTGAAATGCAGCCAAGCACCGTGCAATTACGTCGCTGAGTGTTCGATACCACCGTGCGCATGCCGAGTGACAATCGTGAAATCATCCTCACACCCGCCAATATCCTCGAAGCATATCGCGCTCCGTGAAAACCCAACGCGTCTACTCGACTAAACCCAGGTTATCGTTTAGTTTCTCTCAACCGTTCCCTCAACCCTGTCTCTTATACAGCTAGGGTGGTGTAGTGGATAAAAACTCTGACTTCCACGTGGAAAACCCATATCACTGATGGTTTTTCCATGTGATATAAAAAATGTTAGCTCTGACGTTTCAGAACCCACCTTCAATCCTGATGTTTCAGAACCCAGTTGAATCCTAATCCTAATCAATAAATCCTAAGTCAAACGAGCCTAGCGGTCAGTGGCCAAAATGAATGTACCAAACAAACCCTGTCTCTCTCTCTCTCTCTCTCTCCGCCCATTGTTTAGGATAAAACTATAAATCGAGCCTGAGAAAAGCGGGAGGATAGGGGAGGAGGATGTGACCAAGGTAGTTTTGATGGGCCCAGAAGGTCTACTCTCCCTACTCGCTCGGCGTCCTCGCCGCTCGTCCCCTCGACCGCGAGTCCACGAGTCCCCTGGTCTCGGGGCAGAGGTGGCTCGAGTGCACGAGATCGCAGGTATGCGCCAGCGGAAGATCGCCAGGAGGCTCTTACAGGAGAAGCGGCGGGCGCCTCCGCGTCGTAGTTATATTTAGATTCGCGCTGAGCGCCTTCGTGCTTCTTGTTTTACATCCAGCAGGCCGTCACACTCGCAGGCATCGCTCGGTGCGCACCACTACCAGCCGTCTTCGGCGTTCCCCGCGATTCCACAGCGGGAGAGATCCTGCGGGAGATCGTACCCGTTTAGACCACCGAACGTCTCGTCCGAGGGCCAGATACGATCCCCGCTTCGTTTATGCCTGCTCGAACGCATAATAAACTTGTAAAGCGATTCTTTGCCGATGGAAAAATGATGGAGCGCGCTCCATTTTTCGAAGCTCCCATCCGTAGGAGGCTTGGAATTAGGATCGTCGTTCCTGCTGGATTTAGACGTGCAGCGCGTGCTCCAGAGACGAGACGTAATCTCCGCTTGGTATAGATTTTCTACTGTGTTGAATACGAGTCGTGTTTTACCAAAGCCGAGGAGTGATACGCGATGAACGTTTGACATGGAGGAAGGTGTTTATCGTAATAATACATTTTATATATATATATATATATATATAAACGAAATATGTAGAGGATTAGGATGTAATTTGAGGGAGATAGGTTTAAGGATTAAAGATCCTATTTGATTTGGAGACGCTTGAAAGTTCGTATTCTCTCGCTCACAGTCTCCAAATATTTTATATTCGAGCCTCGTCTTTCATAGTTATATATTTGCACACATCTCCGCACCGTGTTAACCTCGAGGAAGACGCGGCGTCACAATATTATCCTAGAGCTCGCGAATAATCGTGCAATCGGGAATGCTGAATCCCTAATACGCTCGCGGTAATCGCGCAGTGAGATTACGCTCACCGCAGCTTTCTTCGGTGTCGCAGAGCGGTGGAAGGAAAAGGAGCACGAGGAAAGTGATCTCTGTTCGCCTAATCTCAGCGATGATCGATCCACTTCGACGGGCACTGGCTTCGAGATACGGAAACGAAATCGGGGTAAAGGCATAATCCTTCGAAGCCACGACGTTCGGGATTATTCCATACAAATCGTGGTATCCCATTGGCTTTCCTTTCACCATTACGAATATCGAAGGTAAGGTTCGATATACTTTCGCAATCCTAGGTACGAGGAGCCTTTTCACCGGATTTCTTTCACGGTTACGAAGATCCCAGAGGGGAGCCTGGCCGTTTAGACTATCCGAACGTCCCGGCCAGGCTTCGATATCATCGCCGGTTCGGCTACATCCGATCCGCGGAGGTGGATTCTTTACTGGCTTTCCCACGAGGAGGAGGAAGGAAGAGCCGTCGTTTCACTCCACATTGTTACCCGGGACGTCCCATGCAAAGTACAATCGTCATTGCGGCATCCCATTAGTAAGGAATTAAGAGGACTTCCGTTTCGCTGCTAACTCGAGATCTTGTACTTGATGTTATCGATCCCGAGCACGCCGAGGGAAGGCTCGGCCTCTAACCGAACCGCAATTTGTTCTTTTCAAGGTAGATAGGAGGGGCAGATTGGTTTTTAATAGGTTAGTTGCGCTGGGATTGTAAAAGTGTTTATACTTAACAAATAGACCGGTGATGATGAACTATTCTTGTGGAAAGTGAGAGGAACAAAAAATTTGGCTGAAGAGAGTTTTTGTTGTATTATACGAGTAAAGAGATAAGGGGTACGGTTTTAGATATGACTTGATTAATGGTTTAGTGTATATTTAGGGGTCTTTCGTTTATTTTTTTTTTTTAGTAGAAAGCCTTGTTGTTCTTCGTGTCCGTTTTAAAAAGAAGAAAGAATTGGAGAAGCAGCAGTGCACGTCGGTTATCTCGATCATGGTGGCAAAGCGGGATGGCCACGCGTTTCGGGCCCCCTTGTTCGGCTCTTAATTGGCTGATCAAGGCATCAAGGAAGTTCCTTGTTTTTTGCCAAGTTCCTCCGTGAATTCTCTCCTCGATCGACCGATCTTATTCAATTGGGTCCTCTCGATCAAGATGAGAATCGACCGGTGGAAGATGTAAGACCGGTTAAGTAGACTCATCGTAATTTTCTAAAGTTCCGCGAGCTAATTCTGTTCGTTCTTAACGAACATGTGATCGCGACCGTAGGGCCGTTTCCACTCCCAGGAGGATTGAAAAAAGATGTGGGAAATAATTACTCCGACTGAATTATTTCGATATAAAAGAGTTATCGCCTTCGTGCTTGTACCCCGAGTTCCACGTAATGCGAATTAATCGACGCATCCGAGGCCCCTTCGTACGTTCGCAACTTAACAATGGATATTCTATTAGCATTCATTACAATGGACGCCAGTTTGTTCGTTTATAATCTTCCATCATAAGTCACGGAACTTTTGTGTCGTTACGTGCAATTATGCCAACGTTATCCCGTTTGATCGAAACGTTAATTCGATGGTCGATCATTCACCCGGAAACGACTGGGACGAAAGGTATAATTTTCCATGGATGATAATTAATAATCGTAGGCGCAGCCCGGCTTGGAAATAAAGCGGAATCTTTGCACCGCACGTTGGCGCGACTCCGCGAATAATGGCCGATGATATAGATGCGTTCGGCGGTGGAAGGAGATATACGAGTCGTCCAGTAGCAGCAAAGTGCGATCCCTTCTTCATCTCTTCATCTCTTCTTCGAGCTCGGTGCCTCGAAGGGGGTGGGCAGTGCGCTCTTGTTGGGACCCTTTTTCCTCTTGTTTCGCTCGCGGAATATACTCTGCATCTTCGAACTGCACTCGGGGCTACGCAGGATGTATCGTTTAATCCCTGAGCTTGAAGGTTTTTCCTCATTACCATTCGTCCCTACCGAGATTATGACATTAGCCCGCACAAAAATCTCCCGGTTATCCTCGAGGATCCAACGGCGCATGCGCGTGGAAGGATACGCGCATGCGCCGTGAAAAGGATCCGCGCATGCGCACCGTCTAGGAATTTTAACGCACCGACTTTCCTTCCGATGCACGAACGTTGGAACTTAACTCTAGGTAAATCAACGGGGTAATTGAATTTTCTAGGCAGCGGACCAGTTTATAGAGCATACCTGCGCGCTAACCTCAAGGTCCCTCGTTTCTAAAAAGGGGGAGTTACGTGCCCCACGAACCTTCTCCTTCTCCCTTTCTCACGCACTCACATCCCGCATTATGAATCGCACGCTATATATTAATACAATATCAACTGCCGCGTTACGTAGGGGCCAAGGCGGCGCTCATTGTCGGCCAATAAGAAGACGAATAATACGATCTACCTGGCTCCACGTGTTTATCGTCCTGGGCCCCGTCGAGTGCGCAGGAAGGAACGTCGGATTTCTGAAATTCCGATCTTTCGTACCGGGCAATGAAACGGCGATTAAAGGCGGCCAATCACGGCCTGCGCACAGGTGTGGCCGATTTAATGACGGGAAAAAAGCGATCGACACCGATCATTAGTGCGAATCTTGATAGCGGCGGCAGGGCGACCGCGACTCAGACGCTGACCTAATGGATTATTAATGTTAATGCAGGCCGGAATGAAAAGGGAGACGCAAATGACAGAGGCTAAGCGCGCATTTTTCAGGGCGTGCTCGGGTAATGCGCAGTTGTGGTACGTGCGACGATACAATTTCATTCAAATCGAACGCCCGGATTAGCTCTCGTTTTCTCGTTCTACGCCAAGGGGGTACCGTATTATCGAGAGTGAAAATAATCGGCGGACCGGAGAGGTACAAACGCCGACGGCAGTTTGCGGGCGTCTAAGACGGTTAAATCCACCAGGGGAGTTTGTACGCACGGCACCGATCCTGAACGATTTCCCGTGCAGGGAAAAACATCTAATTTCGTCGTATTTCTAAGTCTCTGCAAAGATTCTCCTACGAGAGAATATTGGTAACACGAACTCTCATTTCTTTTTCAAACATTGCAGATTTATAAAGGACCTCGGTACAAATTTCCTTCTTTCCTACATCTTAGCTTTTTATGCTGAAAACATCACGCATAAGAAACTCGGTAGTTTCTCACACTACATATTTAACATATTTAAATTAAGTTTCTTACATGTTTTAAAAAAACATAATAATATACACCGAATAGTTATTCGGATAAAAATTGAATAATCTTCCCCGCATCCAGACGCGTACACGCAGACACGTCAGTTAACGCGCATCGTCCTCGCATCCTCAATATCCCAAAGCGTCGTCCGTTAAAATTGAAAGCCGCCTCGCGATGCTCGCGTGAGAATTAACGTCGTATCTCCGGTGTCTTGCGCGTGATTACACCGTCGCCTCGTCAAAGAAATTTATTACGATCTCACATGATCGCTGGTAAAAATACTTTGTAGCTAATCCGTAACAGTTTGGGGCGGATAATAATATCCCGTCGGGCGGTCGATCTATTTTAAAACGCCAAGGAAGCAAAGGGAGGAGGAAGGGCTGGGACGCTGCGCGGCCGGTGATCAGTCGGTAATCTGGTGATGCTTAACGGTCAGGCGAGTCCCTGATGTAACGCGTGCTTCGTTATGCCCGCAGCTAACGCGACAATCGCGTGAAGGCGCGTATCGCTTTTCCGACACTCGATCCTGCCGGAGTTACCGCCCGCAGCCTGGCATTCTGTCCTCGCTTTTCCCGGGCAAAAAGGCGGAAGCAATTTCTCGGCCGATTCGAGACTTCTTGCACGCCCCCACCGCGCTCGTTAGGCGACAAATCGGCAAACGACCCGTCCTCCAGGAATGGAATTCTGTTTACTTTCGATCATTCGACCGAAACACTCCGGCGAGCACCTCCCCGAGCCCTGGCCGTTGCGCCGTTTAGATCTCAACTCGAGAGGAACGGTTAGCGCCTTCTTGTCGTCCATCGTCTAGATCCGATCCCTCGGGGACAACGAAAACCCTATTTTTCCTTTTACGGAAGCGAGGCTTTTTGCACCCTGGAATGGGAAGTAGGGACTGGCACCTTGCGGTTTGTAGCGTGCACGAACCAACGGGCTGATAAATGTCTCCGCTTATAAAGAGAGCAAATTGGAGGCTCGATGATGCTCGATATACGGGCGACGAGCAGTGCCGCCGACCTTTGTTAAAACTTTACAGAGGTGTATTGTATTAGGAGAAATTGCGAGGGGTGGTTAATTTAATGCGAAGCGAATTGGTAAGTATGTGCGATATTCCGGTTGCAATCGTTTATATTTAGAGCGATCGGCGATATTTTGATCGTGTATGGATACACGAATGCGATTCATCGGTGTAGTATTTCTAACCGCCTTGCTCCTTGACAATTTTAAGAATTCTTCTAATATCAATTTCATTTAATTCGTAATGCGGTAACCATTTAATTATTCGAGCCACGCACCAGTGGAGAAAACGATTATTATTCCACGCAAAAACGTCGATCTGCTCGACTGAAATTCTAACTCCAGGAGACCAGATCGAGAATTAAAATGTAACGCGAGCGAATGGTTGACCGCTTGAATCGAAAAGCACCGATTGTCCTGCGATTCGTTCTTTAAGAACCGTCTGCCCGCCTTGTAGTTCGCTCGGCTGTATTAAAATTTCTTCGGATAATGTCACGTAGAACGAACGAAATCCGTCGAGGAGGAGGATGAGGAGGAGGAGGGGGGGGGGGCGAAAAGGGGGAGCAAAGGCGCGAGGTTGCAGACTAGAGTCAGCAAACTTCGTATACAACGGTGCACAACGGTGTTCGCCGTCCTTCTTTTTTCCCCCCTTGCCTTCGTCTTTTTCTTCCCCCTTGTCGACCGCAGAGCCCGAGTTCTACAGCGAGGCTGCGGCTTTGTTATGAAATAGACTTGAAAGCGAAATTCTCCTTCTCTCTCCGCCGTCGTTTCTTTCCGTCTCGCCGATCTTGGCTACGGTCGTCTCCCCTTACGCCAGGAGATTGATCGCGTGTCCCTCGGAGAATTATAATCCCTATCCCCGGAGGCGCAGCTTCCTATCGGCCCAACAAAATCCAACGCGGGTTCTGCCCGAAAAACCCTGCCCTCCTCCACCTTCCACACACCCATTTCTTAATTTCGTTCGACGTGGGCAAAGCTCCTCTTGAAATCGCCTCTCGTTTGTTTTTTAAAGAAAGACATACTATGTGTAAATATGTTTTAAATGCCGTTATTGGGAACGTGTGTTTCGTTTGTACCTCCTCGAATAGTGTCGACGTGTTTTACGATTAGGAATAGGAAAGAGTGTTGTATATATATATATTTCAGTATAAAGTAGTGATAGAAAAGTTACGAAGGTATGCAAGTGTTACATCGTGGAATAACGTAATAATGATGGATAATAGAAAACGCAGTGTCTCTCGCAGAGCTAAATGTCAGCAATGTATCCATGCAGAATCAACCAAGAAACCAGTCGCTTCAAACATTGACATCCTCGTCGTAACTTCGTAACGAAGCGTTTACGAGCCAACCATCGTGTAATATTTCTTTTCTCGCTTTTAATCGTAAACAACGATGATCGCGCAAAGGCCATCTGGCGAGATAAAAATCAAATACCCTGTATAATGGATCAAACTTTACAAAGCGTCAGGATAGCGAAACATGGGTCCATCCTTCTCCGTAAACGATGTAAAATCAAAATCAGCAAGGATCGCGTCTTCGAACGGCACTTGACTCAGCAAGATACCGTGATTGGCCGGTTTGTTGTACGAACCATCCATGTACGAGTTCCTCGAAAGGGTTAAAGGCTTCGTAGAAAGGGTTCATCGACCACGAGAAAAAAAGAAACGATCGCAAGTCGTAATCATTCGGCATTTCGCTTTGATTAAGCGCTGTTAAAATATTACGCGCCATTATGACGAGCCACGTCCGCGTCGCTTTGGAATCCAGCGCGCAACTTCGCGCACCCCACCGAACCGCGTCCACGTGTGACGCGCGCACGGTTCATTATTCGCATGCAACGTATGTAAAGTGCGACTTTCTAATGTATAAATTAAGCCTTTCTTTATTTCTCCGCGACGGGCGCAATCTGCGCGGCATAACCGCCCCAGGCCGATGTCTGCCCTCGTTAAAATCATTATCGTCCTTTCCTGGAAATGCTTTCCATCCCCGCGGTAAAGAGGCGCAGCGGAATGCGTCGATCGCTCAGACGCCTCGAGGGTGAGCTATACGTTAATTAATGAGCCCTCGAAGACATTCTCGTCCAATGTTTCAAGGGGTCTTAATTGGGTCCTCCCGTACTGTCGGAGGTTCCTGGAACGCAGCCGCGCCGCCCTTGATCCGTCGTTGCAATCGAGCACGTTATACTTTTCTCAATGACGTCCAGCCGTTCCGCGATCGCGCAAAAAATCCGATTCAGAGCTAGAAAATAGTTTACGCAGAAGTACCGGGATAAACGGCATATCCGATGCTCGGTAGGACTCGCGCTCTCAAACCGTCCTACCGGCGGTTCTGTAATTTCCTCCCGGTGGAAGCCGTCATTCCGGGGGAAGAAAAGTGCGGGAGATGATTGCCGATAATCGAGGATAACTCAGCGAGTGCCTCGCTCTCGAGAGAAGCGTACGACAGGGATGCATAAAAATGAGCCTCCTCGTAAATACGCTAAGAGGCAGGACAATAATCGCGAGTCACAGGGGCCGCCACGTGGGGCCCTCGACTGAATCTCCCCTGAATCGCGGCGCGCGATGGAGAAAGATCGCGATTCCCATCGCGGGGGCTCCTTTCGAATCACTGCCATCGGCCCGCGGCTCTTCGCACGGTACACATACCGAGGCATCGTCGGCACGGAATCCACCTTGGCCGATAAATCCCGAGGAACGGGTGAAATTCGCGCGAATCGCGAAACTCACGGCGGCGCGACTTAGCGGCGGATAAAAAGAGGCGCTGCGGCGAACAAGGGCTCGTGCTTCGACGCAGGAGATCCGAGCTCGAATCTCGCCCGTCATCGATGCTTTTTCTCACGCGATGTATATATATATATATACACCCTATCTCCACTGTTTCCAAATCCGCGTGAAACAGTAAATCGTAGACTAACCCTTCTTAGCGACTCGTAGTAAAGATCAATCGAAGAAAAAGCGCATCGATAAAGCTCGATATTCACTTTTATTTTCTAAATCATTTTTCGGCACCGACTGCTAAGATCATTTGGCCCAGGGGACCTACTGATATTCACTTTCCACGAGATACCTCGATATCTCTCTGTCTCTCTCTCTCTCTCTCTTAATCCTCCTTCACGTCTCGCACAATGTAGCCGGCCATTAATAAGTTTCAAGATCAAGGCGAACCGGTGCTCTTGTTTAAGTCCTTCCCCTCACCTCCTCGATTAATCCGCGAAAGGAGGGAGGCCGCTTAATTATTGACGGGCGCGCAGTCGCCGCGGCCTCCTCCCCGCCTGTCGTCCTTTGGGGGAAAGAAGGGCCCCCAAGGAATAATAAGTCCGGGCGCGATCGCGACGTCGGCCCGATAAGCCCGGCATTAAGGCCGTCCCGTTTCGTAGGATCCAGGGAGAAATCTCTGGCGCAGCTCGTTTCAGGAAATATATGCCCCACCTTAAGGAGCCCATTTCGAACATCTGGCCGATCCTCCTTTTGAGCGTTGCCACTTCGCTATGAGATATATAACCGCGATTCTTCGGGCGCGATTAACGCGACCGCGCGTCCCGGTGCGGCGCAAGTGTAATAAATGACGGCGATGCCGTAAGTCCCGGCGCTGAGAATACGCGTAATTCTGGCGCGCATTTGCGGCCGTGGCGACCGTACTTAGCGTTGGCCGATAGGGCTAATGGGGTTATTAATTACGAATTAATCGGCTAATCGCGGTATAGCGTGTCGCCATCGGGAAAAGTGCTACCGGATAATTCGTATTACATCTTACTTAAGCGGCCGCGCCTGCTTAAGGTACGGCCGCGCCGCTGTACACGGGCCCTGGGAGGTTTTATTCTCACCAGGAAGGCCTTAACCGTCACTCTCTCTCTCTCTCTCTTTCTTTCTCTCTTGGCATTCGTCCCGCTTCGCTCGTGTAAATTAAGCTATTTCCCCGGGACTCGAATTCACCCCCTTCGACGTACGTAACAGCGATATCGTCCTCACGCATCCTTTATATATCCTATACAGATTCACGGTGAATAAACCCCGCGATTGTATGGCTTGTCTTCGTTAAAATGCGCTACGAGCATCGACATCTGCTACCGAGTGTATTCAACGGTATCGCAACAACGTCCTCCGCCCCGAAGCGCTTCCGTCCGGGGATATACGTAAGCGGAAAAGTTCGGTTGGACGAGCAAGGAAACCGTCCAGGCGGAAATAAAGTCGCCCGGCAATGTCAACGGCGTAATTCGATTAAAGCCTGGAAAGCCGCGAGGGGCCACGACAGCGTAACCGAATTTCCCAATTGTCGTTGCGTAAAGTCCTCCCCCCCCCCCCTCCTCCGCTCTCAGTCCCTCCGCAGGATTACGAAAGGCCGGCATTTTAGCGAAGCGGCACGCGCTGCCTGTGCGCGGCCGAGTGTTAACCGGACGTTAACAATCGGCTCTATTAAATTCTCTGTCGGTCGATCGATCCTCGGTTGCATCGGGGCCTTTGCACAATTGGAAAGGCTGTCAGCGGCTCTGTACCCGGCAACGATGATTCTGCGGTCACTCTCGTCGGTGCCTCTCGGCCGGCACGGTAGCCGCTTTCGTACTAGGCTTTTCAGGGGGCTTTGTTACTTCTATTAACGATCGTGCGCGTGCGCCGACACGTTACTTATTGCCACTCACGGTGGTTGGGGGGGGGGGGGCAGGATTCACCTTTTGCTGGCGCATGCGCAGACGGCGTTCGTCGATCGCAGATTCGTGGAGATTTTCTATTCCGCTGACATTACTCTCTGGGTGTGTTATTTTTTTTTTTTTTGATGCGATTCTTCGTGTATGCAACGATGGCGTATTGGGTTGTTTTGCACGGCCAGGTGGGTTGTCGTGGTACAGTTTGAAGCATCGTATCGGGGAAATAGCGCGGTTATTAGGTGGTCGGTGGTGACCAACGATGTGTGATTTGAATCATACACGTATGACCAGATTTTTACTATAAAGCACTGATTGAGGTAAAACCAGGCGGAAGCAAAGTTGTACAACGAATACAATATATATGCTTGGTTGAGATTCGAGTCTTCACGAGTCTCTCGTCTGTGAAACGTCGCCTTCGATCGCGATAATTTGCTCTAACATCTTCCGAGTAGACATATATACGTATATGGATATTCGTGAGGATATAATTTTGTGACTTAAACGACGATCGATATTTTTGTAAAAAGAAAGGATAAAAAAATGTTGATCATTTTGTAAAACCACAAATATGTACGTACTTCTCAAGGCTCTCAACGTCAATTCAAACGTTTCGTTTTACTTATAAAACCGCGTTGCGTTACGACAAATCCCGATTCGAACTTATACACAAGTTTGAGTAATGGATGAAACGCGTATTCTGTTACGAAGCCTTAACAGCCGTGAACGCATCGAGCTC
This sequence comes from Ampulex compressa, assembly GCA_038496175.1. Lineage (NCBI taxonomy): Eukaryota > Metazoa > Arthropoda > Insecta > Hymenoptera > Ampulicidae > Ampulex > Ampulex compressa. The sequence continues at coordinate 20,316 of JBCFXI010000268.1, forward strand.
CATATACGCGCGTAACCAATCATATGGCAACGGCAACAATGATGATAATTGGCACACCGTAGCCTACTTTTTCCATTATTGCGCGCCGATATTACCGGGACAAAATGCCGTTCACCGCCGACATTGGCCGTTCTTTTTCTTCCGCTCGTCTTCGCGCTATTCTTCCTTTCCAATCCCCTTAATGGCGTGCGTATCTATGAACGGCGTTACATGCACATGTGCGTGGAAAAAGAGATAACGAGAGGAGGCGGAGAAGGGAAAAACGAATTTCATTATCCGCTATAATTGGGACGGATCCCCCGAGGCGCCGATATACGCGCATAATACCAACCGAGAATGGAACACACGCGGGGAGGCGAATCGGTTGTTAATACCCAACCGTATTAAAAGCAGGCACCGAGCGTGATAATAAAACGTGCACGCAATAGAAACGCGTTTAAAGTTTCGCGACGATTATTGGTATACGCCGGGGTAGGCTGGGGATGAAAAAAGCTCTCCTACGGCGACTTATGCACTGGAGCGCATACGCTTGAGTAGTTAACGATGCACCGGCCACGATCCTACTCTCGCGGGCCTGCAAAAGGACGCAAAAATCGGGAAAGCGCAAATACGTGGCCAAAGAGAAATACGGTTGGCGCTGCTGCAACATAAGCGTTTTGAATATTCAACGATGTGCGACGATGCGCGGGATATAATTGGACTGCGTTTACATTGGGTGTGGATGCAAAGAGAGCAGGGAGGACGAAGGTAAGGGATTGGAGGAACACTTTGTTGCGATGCCGATCGTATTTTCGAGCTTTACGAGATTATTCGAGATGCTGTTCCTGCGCTTCCGGAAGGGACGGAGGTAGAGAGAGCGAGAGAGGGAGAGAGAGAGAGAGAAAGAGGGACGAGGAGCTGTGGGGATTGGAGGATGCGCACACGTGGATAATGGTGTACGGGGGCTGACATCTGACTGGCCAGAGCCGTGTTAATGCACATTGCATAAAATATGACGAGATGAGCGGTTGCTCGGTTTATACCATCCAGTGCGAATTGCGGCCCCGGCCGCGCACCGGTGTGTTGCTCCTCGGTAAACACTGTCATTATAATTCAATTTAATATTAATTTGTACTCGTCTCTCGAAGCGGTGCTCAGATCCACGGAAGGAGACCGGAACGGGAGCACCGCCGGTTGATATATTCGCCCTGCGCGGATTAAACGGACGATGCGATTTAAATGACAAAGATATCTACGCGCCTCGACGAGGCTCGAACGCGGCCCTACAACCGGGCGAAGAGTAATTAAAATTTACGATTACGTCGATGGAAGCCCACTCGAGGAGTTCTCGAGGATCCTCGGTGTACGACATCCTGGTTGACTCCCTTAAGTTTGTAATTGAACCGAAATTCCTGAGGGAACACTTCGAATCTCGCTACGCTTATTCCATTATATATACAGACTCTAGGTACATCTTCATTATCGAAGTTCTCGAGCCACCGATATTTCGTGCCTTTCATTCTGAAGTACTGATACACGGGAGGTACATAACAATCAGTCGTCTTTCTTTAACACTAGAACTACCAATCCGGTCAAAATGACTGGTCAGTCGTTTCTTTAAAAAATCGTAGTACTTTATAACGATGTATTTTTTTTAGATTTTCCATGATTTTCATGTAGTATTTAGATCATCATTTTGATTAATCGAAGTTTCCTTTTACTCTCCCCTTTTTTTTTTAAAGATGTACGTGGTGTTCTAAATATGGCCAGAAAGTGGCTGGTAGTTCTAGTGTTAAATCACGAATGATCCGATGTTTATATTACACCAAACGCATCCAGCATAGCAATAATATACGAGATGCACGATCCTCTCACCGATCGTACTTCTTCTGTACCTGTACATCGCGTTCTACAACGAGTGCCTCGACGAGGACAACCTGTACCTTTGAAGCGGTTAAACGTACGCGTCACCTTCTGGAGGTATCTGCATAAAAAGCGTCCACCCAAAGTCCGCGCTCATCCGCACGCATGGTTTCCGACAGTGATGGATCCGGCGTACTTTGCACTCCCCGAAGGTTGAATCGCTCATGGGCGCATCAGATCGTTCACGATCAGCGGTGATCTAGTTTAAATTATAACGTCTTAACTATGCAAACATTGATACTCCCTTGATAGTCCCCATTCATACGTCGGTCTATCTGATTGCACCCTGTCCGAGGCAAATGAATAGCGCGAATCCTTCCCAACGCTGGAGAGGAGACATCATCATCCGCGGAGCGCCTTTGAGGGAGTAGGGGAGAGGTTTCTCGCTCCTCGAACCGAAGCTGACAAGTTGATCCGAGATGGACGACGTGCGACAAGTTTTTAAACTCGTGCCACCTCCCAATTAGCAATTATTGAGACGTTCGGCCAAGCGGCGCGGAATTTTAAAAAGGGCACGCCGGTTCTGAAAAAGGACGCTGCCCCGAAGATATTCGTCGGCGAATTGGGATAAGTTAATTCCCCTAATTACACCTTGAGGAATATTGCGACAATAGGGTTGCATCGAGGATGATGATGGAGGTACCTTTGTACTCCTACTTGTGCTGCTGATAAAAGTGTAATTTGAAAATAACCCCGCAAGGCATAGACTTTTATGCGCTATGAATATATTCGATATTTCTTACGCCAGAGGAATTATAATATCTGTACGTGATTTCTGCGAATTATCCTATTTGAATATTTAGACATCGGTTAATTGATTAACCGGTACTATTAAGTCATCATGCTTATTCGAAAATATTTAATTTGATAAGAAAGAATGCAATTAAAACATTGAAATACTTCGATTGCTATCCATGTATAGAATTAAAAGGGCATCGCGAATTTAAGGAGAATTTGAAATGATTTTCTCCGCATTTGCTTTTCTGCGATGGTTATTATTTCATCGTGGCGGTCTTTCATAAGTTTGATGAAACACGTTATCGAAGGTTGAGAACCCTGGACCTCGGGATGATGGATCGTGGTGTTCTTGCTCGTTCATGAGGAAGTTATTACGGTTTGCGAGAGGTGACTGCCGCAATGTATGAACGAGAGGTAGGACTCGAGGGTCGAGGGAGAAAAATGCAGAATGTCGAGCAAGCTCGATGCCGCACAACCCCTTTAAAAAGCGCCCCTCCGCTAACCGCGTTACGTCAATTGGTTAATAACCTCCCGTAATTCCAGACGCCTAATCTGCTTTACCTGTTCTGAAAAGTCTACCCCTCAACCGCGACTTCACGAAGGACCTTTGACAGCGGAGAAACGCGGTCTCTTTAACTCGATTTTGCTTCGTAAAAAATTCTCTCGAATAAGGATCTTTACTCAACCGGCTCCCGCTTTAATGTGCGCATCTAATGAATTTATTTACACGGTTAATGAACTCTGCGTAATATTTTTGCATAATAGTATTTATGACACCTTCGGGCTATTATTCTTTTTGACAAAAATTGTTACGATAAGGATACGCTCTTAATTAAAATTACAGTCTGCTCAAAGGCTGAATTTGAAATTAATCTATATTGCCTTATATTCGAGCAAGACAGGAACTGATAGATTTTTTCTTGGAAATGCAACTGGAGAATATATTTTGGTAATATTTTCGATCGAGAGGTTCATTAGTATGTAATTTGTGTAAATAATGTTAAGTAGATTTATTATATTTGATTTAATTTATATATTTATATATTAAAATACTGTTTGACATCGATGGTAAAAAAAAGTACGTTCCGATCGATGACGAAACTGTGAGTAGAACAGCTCGGGCAAAGGTCGACGTACGACTATCTACCCTAGGGTTTCAAATAACATGGGTCTTCCTCCGTCAATGAGATATTGGTTAGGAAGAGGGACAATTTACGTCCGTCCGGTAACCACCCTATCCTACTAAAAGACAGTCTCACTTCCATTCGCATTGAAAGGAAAGCTTTGTCACGTGTGTCCTGCTTGGGAGAAAGGTCACTTTACGTCTATCCGGTATCCAGCCTGGAATCCCATTAGATTATTCAGGCCCTCGTCACGAAGCAAATTAGGGGGAAATCTATCGTAGTTATACCGATCTAAATGTTCCAATGATAATATATATAGAGAAAACTTTTACTTCCTATAATTTCGTAAATTTCAAACGAGATGTATAGTGATAAAGTAAATCATGAATAACGTTATACCTGTTATAGACAAGTTTCTTAAGTGTCTTCCATTTGAAATGAGGCGGTCCTATTGCGAGATGGGGTGCAAAAAATACAAGTTATAATTATTAGTAACGCTTGATAAATGGCCACAGCGAGCAGTCCTACCAATACCACCTCTGATCTCCCGCAGTCAAAGTTCTGTCGACGAGATTAAATTTTTAATTAAATTAAATTTAAATGACTACAATAAACTCTAAATTCAAATATTTAATTTAAATCAAATTAACCCTTAACGCTTCAAGCGTGCCTCTCAGGCACCACCTGAATCATATTACTCCTGATACGAATAAAAGCTTATTTTGAACGACTTTAATATTATCATTTACACGTCATCCTAGCATTTCAAATCTGACACTTAAAAACTTCCAAATCGAAGTACGACGAGAACAAGTTACGGTTACCGGTCGATATCCACAAATAAAACTTGGGTTAAAAATTACAGATCATCAGTATCCCCCCAAAAATATCGATTCGATCTACTCAAATTCCAACTCCACGATGACTAAACGGGCGATCAAAATCCACGATTAATCACCGATTATTCGGAAAAAAAGAAATAGATCTCCCCATCGAATGGCATCCAGGTACCGGGGGCGTCGCGGAACTTATCGTCGCGCGTCGATCTCGACGATGATATTCGCCGGCCGCCTACGAATAGTCGAACGCTGTCGCAACGCTCGTCTCTCCCCCTTTCGCTGCCGCTGATTTATCGGCATGCCCTCGAATTATATGCCGCGGCTTTCACCGCGCCGTGGTCCTTTTGTCCTCTCGAGCGGCGCAAGGGAGGGGGAAGAGGGCTTTCGACACCGGCGCCGATTGTCCTTGCGTCTCCTAATCGCGGCCGCGTATCGATACGCGTAACGATCCGAGCGCTCTGACCCCACGGCGTGTCGCTTTATCGCGGCCGTAACTACTTCAACCGGGAATGCGCGCCGTCTGGAAAAATCCCTGGAGATCCGATCGGCACTGGCCCGACGTTGATTTACGCAAACGATCCCGGCTGGCTGACTCCGTTATCGCGAGGCCTGGCCGAGGCGACTCGCGATTTCGGTGCCACCTGCGTACCAAAATCACTATAGGAATTTAGCGCGTAGCCGCGTTTCGTTGGCTCGATGAGGCGCGTGGGTCGAGAATCCCGATAAAGTCGTCAAAGTACGAAGGCGCTTGTCGATTCGCAGGGAAATTGGTGTATATGGCTAGTAGGAGAAACGTGTTGGAGGATAAGCGGTATTCTTTTAATAAGCACGCCTTCGTGGCGATTGTACATCGTGTGTTGTTATACCGATTTGATGGCTGTCGATGTTTTGAAAGTACCATGAAGGTCCATCGAACGGTTTTTTTTTACACGATTGTATTTTAATGGGGGGAAGTATTTATTGGTGATTGATGTAAAAATTATAATTGAGTCGTTGCGGTACCAGTGGAGTGGAGAGAAAGTGTTTTATTAAGGAAAGTATCGCGGAAGCGTGAGATGTCGATTGGTAAGAGAATAGAACGGTGATGGTTATGTTTGCGTGGCTTCTTTTATTACTCTTGGGATATCGAACTTGAATAAATAAACTGCTGAGGATTAACTCCTCGCTGAGACCGATAAAATACATGATTTGTCTTAAGATTGTCACGAGCAAGAAATGCAGGAGTGCGCGTGTATACATTAAATAAGTAAAATAAATAAATAAAAGATCATTAAAATATATTTTATACGAGGGATTTTTTGCATTCTGAGCCATTGTACGACTACCGGAAAAATGTCCGTCGAGTAGGAAGCCAGACGTACGCGAGGTGTTCGGCCTACACCCGATCGAAGCCAATCCGACTTGTTCGCTTTCCCTTTAACGCTATTAACGATGGGCAACAACCCCTCCCTTGTCAATTGGATTACCGTGGACGCAGATTTGTTTAATTTTCTACACTGCTTGCTAAACTCGATTACAGTGGGATTCGTTGCTCGTTGGTAAGTACCGAATCACCGGGTCGGCGTGTCACAAAGCTGACTAGCTGGCTTCGGACACGAATGTCTTCCGTGAAAGACTCTTCATGTTTCTAGTGGAAAGAGTTTATGTACATCAGGATGAACTACTAGTACAACACTCGTTTAATCTCAGGCATCGACCACTAAAACCTACTGCTTCTGACGAGTAGCGATCCATAAGCCATCGAGACTTAATTAAAATCAAATTGTCGATCTCATATATCGTGCCATAAACTCTCTTTCCAAAGCTTTCAAGATACAGCTATGCTGTATATAATGTGTTCCAAAGCTTCCAAGACACAGCTATGCCGTATATAAGCCTGATAGCAGCCGGCTTTAGCGATGCACGGGCACGGAGTTTCAATTTTACTGTACAAAATTTTGCTCCTTTGTGCCGTGCGCTCGACGGACCAGGTACTGAATGATAATGAACCGTGTAGTGGGTACGCTGCGGCTTTCTATCTCGTGGTACTCGTACTTCCTCGGTCTTTGATGTACGAAAGGAGACGCCGCTTGCCCACGCTTTTCCGAGCATCGACTCGCGGAAAGACGATCCCACGGTCTTATTAATAAATCGCGAAGCTCGTCGATAAGAGCGGCTGTTGGCGACGCGGACGGACCTGAAGGACTCCGCCCTTCCACGAAACCGCATTCTTTTCCTGCGTTGTGCCCACGATTAACGTGGAAAATCACATCGTGTATCCCTGGTTGATTAACTCTTTCGATACCAGTGCTCAGTTCGCTGTAACACTGTACGAAGTGTCACGCAGAAAATGCGGATATAGCACGTGGTCAGTTTTCTTTTGTATAAAGATTTTCCTGAGCGTTAAATAGGAATTGTGCTTAATACTAGAACTACCTAACCAGTCAAAATGACTGCTCAGTCGTGTCTTTAAAAAATCGTAGTGCTTTAGAACAATGCATTCTTGAGATTTTCCATGATTTTCATGCAGCATTAAGATCATGGTATTGATTTACTGAAATTTCCTTTTACTCTCCCCTTTCTTTTAAAGATATATGTGGCGTTCTAGATATGCCGAGAAAGCGGCTGGTAATTCTAGCGTTAATGAAACAATGTTTCTTCTAACAAATGTTGTTTATAGTCATAATATTAAAACAATTTTTTAAATGTTTATAGTAATAATATTAAAAGACATCCATACAAAATCCCTCTATTTGTATAAGTGACATTTATATAAGGTTATATACAATATTATATAAAGAAGAATACGCGTCACCGTATGGATGCCGGATATATCCGGCGCTCGTACCGGAAGGGTCAATGCTCCTCGACGCAGGACGATCCGCGTAACGCCGGTTGACAAGTAGTTTACACCCGCCTTCCCCGAGATTAATTAACCCCCTTGGCTCCGACGAAAAAGCCTTCGAGAGGCGACAGGAGGAAGTCGGGAAACGGATCGGGCGGCCTCGGTTTCTTAATCCAATTTCGTGGTGCATTAATCTAATTACGGCTAGGCATATGCACGTGACGTGCAACTATGCCACTCCGGCGCAACTAGCTTTCGCAATTGCGCCTCAGCCGCGGCCATTGGCGCCGACGCCGTGCCAGTCGGTCGGGCCTCTCAGGCGTAAATAAAGCGGAGGGACCTCTAAGCTCGCGGTCCAACGAGTAAAGGCTAGCTCCGATTTTCGAACTAATCCTGATTCGATCTCCTGGATTATTCTGTGCGCACGATGCGATTCGTTCGACGGTTGGGAACTCGGCTTTGGGAGAAAGTCGAGTGTTGAGCCGTGGCCAGTCGGGTTCCCCGAGTCGTTCCTCTGGATAACTGGATGGCTTTTAAATAGACGATAAATATCGCCGGGGAGTAGAATCCTCGACGAAGACTTCCGTGATATACTTTCAGGAAGCGAACGCATTATGCGTGGATTATCGCATCGAAAGTTTTCATAGCTCGAGCGGCGAGTCTTTTCGCGTATCTCTCCAATTGCTCTTTTAGGGGAGAAAGGGAGAAGGGGGGGGGACGATGCGGCGCGATAAAATGAAACGCTTATAGCCTATTTCAGCCGACATTTAAGCACGCGAAGCGCGTATGGAGGCCGAACTAATTTCTACCCCGGGATAATTTATTGCCCCCGGTACGACAGATTTATGTTAGCTCAGATACTGCCAATCCAAGCTTGTCATTAGGCTTTCGTTTCGACTTTTATCGTCGTTTTTGTAATTGGCCGGCCTTCGCGGAACCGTTCATGCCGTGTAACCGGGATACTCTCCCCGCGGATTTTCTGCCGGGAGTCATTGTTTTATAAGCAATTTGCAACGTGCATCGGGCGGGCAATTTCCGCGGAATTAAACGTACCGCCTATCGTCGTGGCCGCGCCAGGCGGTTGGCCCGTTACAATTATACTTTCTCCCGTCCCCTTTGTCTACGCAGGCATTAGTTCGTACCTACGTAAAGATCGATCTCTGGAAACTCACGAGCGCGGGGCTATCCCTGAAAAATCCCCGGAACACGCCAGCCTTCCTACCAAGGGGAAATAATAACTCTCGCACGCGTTCCTTTATCGTCGAATCGAAGGCAAGTAACCGATGTTGATGTTACATGCACGTTTTCGCCGGTGGTGTACCGTGGCGATCGAATTGGTTACGGGTGGGGGGGGGGGGGGGGAGAAAAAAGCGAGCGAGGATCGAAGAAATCCGCGGACCCTTCCGGGGGGCTCCGAGATCGAGACGGACGAATCTTCGTCGAACATAACGGTTCCGCACGATTAACGCGTTCGCGAACGCGCACGCCTCGCCGTCCATTATTATGGATAAACAATACGAAGTGCGACGTAATACGGCGGGAATTTAACGAGCCGCTTTATCGACGCTCGATTCTACCCGGCGTTGATGTTTCAAAACCACGATGCGTTCCCCCAGTTCGCTCATCGGCCATCTTCATCCCCCCCCCTCCCCCGATCGGATCTTCACACTTGGCGAGCTGGTCAAGGGGATCGAGGATGCAACGAGAGAGGGGAGGGGGGGGGGGGAATCGCGGATACGAGAGAGCGCGGATTTACATCGTGGCGGGGGGCTGTAAATCAAAAAGTTCACGGTGGCAGGCCGTGAAATCCGCAGGGCCGATCTTTGAGGAAGGCGGATAGATCCTCGGATCGGAAGACAATGGGGGATAACTGTAACGTCCTGGGGAAAAATCCGACTGTGCAAAACCGTCGATAATGGACTTCGAACGGACACCTATAACCGCGTCGGCCGTGGAAGCCTACATCTGCACGTAACTATGCCTCCGGGAGTGAGGGAGAAGGATGGACTACCAGCAGGCAAGGGAACGAGGGAGAGAGAGAGAGATATATATATATATATATAAAGAAAGAGAAGTGGCGAGAGAGCTAGAGAAGGAAGGGGCGAGAATGCAGGACAGAGGAGTGTGTCGAATAACTTCCTAGAGGCGCGCCTGTCACGAAGCCCCGGGTCATTGGTCACCTCGTTCTTATCTACCACTGTCTCGCGGGCCATCTCGGAGCTTTTGCGGCCGGCCTGGCCTCGGTGCACGTTTCACCGTAAGCGGAATTAGCGCCGCCGTGGATCCTCCTCCTCGAGGCTCTCCTACCCTCCCAATCCCCCCCGCCGCAACCCCTGCTTCGCCCCCTGCGGCTTCTGGCGGACCCTCCAGAATTTCCGTGCCGATCGGCGGCGCAATCCGTGAAGCAATTCGTCCGGCTGCTCGTTCCAGCGCGGCCCCTCGCGATGCTCGTGGCTCCGGTCACGATCGAGTTACTTTCTTCGGCCGGGATGTGCTTTGGAGAAATCCGAAACGATCCGCGGCAACGCCCATTTACGCCCCGACTTTTGCCGGGCGTGTTGCCTCGTTAGGTAACCGCCGCTCTGGGCGCCCGCGATATCGATGCCTTTCCTCTTATTACGTGTGTCTGCACCTTTTTCGCCTAAAATCGTGGTCCGTGTCTTTTTTTCTTTTTCGACTTGGAACGCAGGATCGTGAGGGAAGAGCTTGGCATTCGGCTATTCGTTTTCTATGCGCGTCTCCATGTTGGAACTGTGAGGATCGTAGGGGCTTTTCGATGGATGCTGCTTGAGAGAAGATGCTGGGATTGTTGGGGAGATCTGTTGCTTGTTTCGAATTATATTCTTCGATGATTTGATGAAATATGTGGGATTGTCGAAGGTGCTTGAATGTCTTATCCGTTATTTAATTCGCGCGATGTTTTATGCGGGAGGAGGGCTTTGTATTTGTCAGAAAGACTGAAACGAGCCTTGCGCGGTATTATTTTTCTAATCGTTTTGATTTTAAATTACTCAATGGAGGAAGACAGGGGGAGGATAAAGTGTTGAAATGAGCGTAACGGAGCTTCGATCGCTGTGCTTAAAATCTAGAGGTTGACGCGTAACGACAAATTAAATAAACCATTAAATGGGATCGAAGAATTAAGAAGGCTCGGAGAAGGACGCGTATCCGAGGTTTGAGCTTCGGCCGTGCCGAGTTCATCGTGGTGTTAATGCTAATGTCCGCCGAACAGGACGTAATGGTGGTCGTGGCATTAAACCTCCGTAGGCTTGGAGTTTAACATACTCTCGGGTACGATTTCATTCCGTGCCTCCACGCTGGCATAACGACGGAGAAAACTGGAAATAATTCCTGCGTCTTGCTCAAAATACTCGTTCCGTTTTTTACCCCTCGATCCGCGAAGCGTCGATGCTTCTCCACCCCGATTCGATCCCAGATAACGAAGAGGAAAGCAAGGACGAGGCGAACTCACTGCTTTCCCGCGGTTACTTATTATCTACTATTTGTAGTTTTGAACGGCGACTGCCCTTGCTGCGGAAATTATGAAACCGGTCCATAATTGGAACTTGACTAATGACAAGACGGGTCACCGCGTATAAAGCCGCTGCATTAGCTCTCGGCTCGTATAGAGAATGAGGGCTTCATAAGGAATCTAGTAAAATAGCGTAAACGACGTGCCGGGGACTTAAAATAGGACCTAAACAGTTATTTAAATCGAATTTATTTTTCCACCCGTCATCGGGATCTGGGAATAACTGTGATGGCATACTTAACCTATGAGGTTAAGCCTCGATGTTAAGCAGCTGGGAAGAGATTTCTTCGTCGAACATTAGAGTTTTGTATATCGTGAATTGTCGAAAAAGATAAACTACGACGAATCTCGATATTTTTCGTAAACTATACGAACTTGCTCCTGTTTATTTGTTTATCCGAGATTTTAATCGCGTCGAGGAGGCACGAAGCGAACGAAATGTCGCTTCGAGGCTTTTAAACGGAATTTTTCGGATTTAAGCTCGTCATCGATTTATACGAAGTGTAATTCGTTCGAAGCGCGATGGCCAAGCGCCGGAATAATTTGTCGCGTTGCCCCGCACGTTGATTGCTAACGGAACGTCAGTCCCGCCAAGCGGTCTGCCCTCGCGGGATACACAGCAGAAATAATTCGGTGTCATTCCGGAACGAGGCGTTTCACGCCAAATAATTCCGTCTCGCTGTTCCATTTTATACGAGGTAAATAACGCAGTCGCGTTGGGACAATCGCGCCACGGTCCAAGGGGGATTTGCCGCATGCCGGACACACGGTACAAGCTCGAAAGCGAATTTGCCAAATTGCATTTTCATACCTTCATTATATTGCCCGGCCCATACCTCTCTCTTCCCTTTGTACCTTTATTTTTTGATTATGATCTCGCGTACTCAACACCTTCGCTGTCGCTCGTTCACGTTTTACACCACCTTTGAACACGTTTCAACCCTCTGCTCTCCCAAAAGTTTCATCTATTCCACGAAGAGGAATCCAGCTCCCAATTTACATTCAAGTCCCATTACAAGCTACGTTTCCCTAACAACCACAAACATCCAAGACACCCGGCGATCTACTACACTCGAATATACGAAACTCGCGAATTATCCGTAAACAAAACTACCATATCCAACGACACTCGACTGAGACGCGCGTCCTGAGCTTCTATCCTCAAAATCCACGAAAGCAGCCAAAAACACGAACTCCCCCAAATCCCCATCTACGGAGCCAGAGCGTCGAGCTCCAAAACCACGAGAGAGAGAGAAAAAAAAAAGAAAAAAAGAGAACAAAAAACCCCAGCAAACTAAAAGCACCCTCGACGACGTACTGTTCCAGATGGAGCATAGGGGCGCGCCGTCGGAGCACCAGGAGCAGCAGTAGCGATCAGCGATCGTCGGGGCCCTGAGCGGGGGTGGGCCCTCCCGAGGGGTGCCGGTTCTCTCGCGGGCGGAGGCTGTTGCTGGCCGCGATGGCCGCGACGGACGGGCAGATCGTCGTCGCTGCGGCGAGATGGGCCGAGGAGGCGACCTACCTGCGTGAGTTCGTCACGAAGTACCGCCTGCCGGCGGTGATAAAGATCACTAAGGGCCAGTACGGCGGGCTGGGCGTCCCGACGCTGCCGGCGCCGAGTCTGCAGAGCACGGCGCTGCTGATATCCGCCGGTCGGCGGCGCAAGATCGTCGCCCAGGCGGTGAAGATCAAGGAGGGCCGCAGGGTGGTGGGCGTCGGGCCCAGGCTGGCGATCCCGGACTCGTACGCGGGCTACTTCGAGATCCTGAGCGAGGAGGGCCGCGCGGTGCGGGGCATCGAGTCCGTGAACGAGCTCTCGCGACGCTGCCCCGAGGAGGGGGCCCTCGTGAGGGAGACGGTGCGCGGCATAGCCTGCAGGGTGGACGACGAGTCGGGGATCGTGGTGCCGGAGGGCACCAGGACCCTGGCTGCCGGCGAGACGATCGTGACGGCCGGGGAGGTCGCGCTGCCCGGCCGCGGCCGGTTCCTGCGGTGCGTGGACTGCCGCGGCGAGAGCGTGCTCCTGGGCATGGAGCAGCGGGGCCGCTTCAGCGCCCTGGCGCGGGAGGACAACATAAGCGGCGTGCACACGGCCAGGGCGCTGCTAAGCAAGCGGCTGCCCCTGACGGTGCGACTCGTGCACGGGCAGCCGCCGCGCGGCCTGAAGTCCTCCTCGCAGTTCGTGCCGGAGCTGAGGCTGCTGTCGACCTTCGAGGAGGAGCACGTGTTCGCGCTGCCGCTGCAGAGGGAGGGGGCGGCGGTGGCGCTGCCCCTGGCCGCGCCGCTGAAGCTGGTGAAGGCGCGGAACGAGGAGGCCCTGAGGTCGATGCAGGAGTTCACGAGGCTGGTGGAGCGGGCCTCGCGCCTGGTGGCGGACGTGGCGGACAGGGCACACGTGCTGGACGGGAGGCTGGGCGAGAGCAAGCCCTCGAGGCACCCGAGGAGCGGCTCGGGCTTCCTCAGGCGGTCCTCGACGAACTCGGACAACGGGCCGCTGGGCCACCACAGGAACCACCACCATCACCACCACCACTACCACAGCACGGGCCACCAGGCGTCCTCGGGACACGCGGGGTACCGGGACGAGAACCGCGTGCCGCCCTCGGCCTGCACCGAGGAGTACGACGAGATCGATCAGATATACGATTACGTCCGCGGCTTCGCGCCGCTGCCGAAGAGCGTCAGGTCCCCGTACGAGAGTCCCCTGGGCCAGGGCTCGAGCCCGCCTCTGACGCCCGTCACCGTGACGATCGCTCCCCTGCTCGACGACAGACCGGAGCCGCCGCCGATCGAGACGATACCGACGAAGAAGATCCAGGCGGAGAAGAGGACGAGGCGCGCCGTCAAGGAGGCGCCGCAGCCGCGGCTCGAGAAGCCTCCCTTGGCGAAGCTGTACGTCAAGAACAGCGGCACTCAGAGGGGACGCCCCTTGATGAGGCAGAAGAGCGCCTCGCCGCTCAAGGAGACCCCGCCGGGTTACAAGGGCGGCTCGCCGCTCTTCAACATTCGATACAAGAGCCTGACGAATCTGCAGCAGGCCATGGAGCTCGATGGCACGCTGGACTCCAGTCACTCGGGTGGCAGGACATCGGGGGATTCCGGTGCGGGTGCTAAGCTGCCGGAAAAAAGGTATCCGTCCTTTTTCTTACTTTCTCTCTCTCTCTTTCTCTCCGTCTTTTTCTTTCGAGTGTAGAATTTTTATTTGCTTCAAGCTCCTTTTTGTGATAATATTGTAGTAAGGATGTTACTATTAATTCGTTGTTTGCACCTATTGTGTTTTATAGGTAGAGATAAAATTAATGAAGTGGAGATGAGTGAGATAAAGCGCTGAACTTGAATTTGTTCCACACTCTAGTTATACGCGTATTTTCATATCGACTCTTTTTTACGTTTCTATTTTAACTTTATATTTATTTCGTTGTCGATCGTGATATACGACGTATCCCAAAACTTTTTCTGATGATATGTGTTGCGATGCATCTCTTATTTCTATTGAAAGAAGTTATATTTTATCGACATAAGCCAGGTATATTATTTACACCGATCCAGCGTCTTTAACCGAGGATTCTAAATCGCCTTCAGATCGCGGCGTTTGAGCAGACCCCGGTCACTGACGAATTTAGTCTGGGAGCTCCGTGGTGGAAGCGGTCTTGGCTGCACGAGACCGGAAACACCGCCACCTGCCACCGCATTACCACTTCCACCGACTAAATGTGGACCACGTTTGGCCGTTACAGTCGTGGCACCCCGACGTGTCGGCACGCTCTACCTCTAACTCGTAAGTGCCGATTTAAGTCATTTCGATTATTTGCCAAATAGCGATTGTAATGATCATCCATATCATAATAATCCACTTAGATCAACGTTTATTGCCATTAATCGGAAGCCTTTGATTCGTATTTTGCATTTGATACATTTTACGTTTTATATTTTACATTGATTCGTATACGCGTACAAATATGAACGGACATGTTACTTAGGATTAAGAAAGTATAATTCGAACGAAAAACGTCGATCGATTTAAAACAATTTAATTCGACAATTTGCGTCGATGGAGGGGAATCAATTTTTCCTATGCCACAGCTTCGACAATCGCAGGAACGACTGGTCGAACAGGCAGACATCCAACTCGCGATTAAACGCGCCAAGGAAATACGGTTTACGACGTAGTTATACCGTACTTTGTCCGAGAAGGTGGACTGAATCGTTAAATTCGCGAGATCGACCTGGGATAGGCAACGTGATCTTTTAACGGAGCATTTTACTAGGCGTTATAAAAGACGCGCAGGTGCTTCTCCGCTGCCATAAGTCCTTATTCGTTTAATCGCTCCCGCTTACCGCGATGGTCGTAACTACGCCTAGAAAGCGCACCTGTTTGGCCGATTCAGGAAGTTCCAAGATTATGTCCAAATTACCGATGCATCGATGGATTAATTTCAAAGTATAATCGCGCCGTGTTCCTTGCGAGGAAACGATATGATTATATCGAGAACTTCTCGATATATTCCATATGAAATATTCGATATATTCCACGATCTACACGATCAATTCTAAATCCCTTATTTCGTGCATATTTTATGGCTAGCGTGCCACAGAGACTTCTACTCCTATAAACTCCGTATTCTCCCTGCTAAAATTTCCTCCTCGAGTATGAAAGAGACGAGTAAACTCAATGTACAAGTTTCGCAGGCGACCTTCGATAAATCCAGTCTTTTCGAGCGTAGCCCCGCGATTTATCCACGCGATAACCGCCGTAAGATCCTCCGTGGCATTGAGAATCCCATCAGGGCCGAGCAGGCTTAACGACGAAGCCTTTGAGGAAGGAAGTCTCTAAAAAGAAAGCTCGCTTCCGCCAGCATCGGTATCCGCGATCCACGGTGTACCGCTTGATATTCCCAAGCGGCGGAGATTAGCGAGGCCCTCGTAGGTTAATTCTCCTTGGCCCAACTCCTCTTCTGTTCCGTTTAACAGCGACTGAGACCTGGAAGAGAGCAACCGAGCACGGAGGGAAGGAAAGAGAGAGAGAGAAAGAAGTTCTTTATTAGCTTTCTCAGCTATTTTGGTTACGTATATTTGCATTACACTACTTACAATCAATTCTTTTAACATACGCTCTAATATATTTAATATTTCTTTTTTGTAATTCTTTTTTGGCACCGACTGCTAAAGTCATTTGACCTATCGTTTAAAGTGAGTTCCAAATCACCAAAGCTACGGTATACATATTAAATGGAAAAACCAAAAGTGATAGCCAGGATCTTTCACACTTTTCAACTTCGTCCGACAATACATTGTACATCATTACTCCTTCGAAGAACAAAAGTTTTCGCGCGCTTTTCGTTATAAAAGTCCACCGCGATGTTTCCAGCTTGTCACGTTTCTCCACTAGTACTATCTTCCACTGTACTATGTCTATCATTTAGTTTCTCTCCCATCATATTATTTAACGTCTTGAAATAAATATACTCACGTTGTAGTATCGAGAGAGAGAGAGAGAGAGAGACGCAGGGGGGTGGATGACAGAAGGAAGGAAGGAGCGAGAGAGGGAGAGAGGGAGAGAGGAAGGGAGAGACAGGACGGAGGATAGTCGAACGGCGGATTGCCGACGGACTGCCTCGGGATACATAACGTCATCCTCGCTCGGTGCAGCGATATAATAGCCCTGGTTTGCCTCGGAGCCGCTCCGTGAGCGGAATTAAACGAGACCAGGTTCAACGGCTGAACAAACCGTGGCTTCCGGTCACCAGTCTCCCCTCCCCCGCGCGACCAGGAACTCGATTGCGTATTACGAAAATTACGATTACGCCAGGCTTGCGTTATGACCTAAGAATCAGAAACTATCGCGAACCGCCAATTGCTGCGATACCATAATGGCTCTCGCTTCTCCTTGTTCTTAGGTGCACTGTGCGAAGAATGGTAAGCATACGTTTTACCTTTACCGCGAATCGGTGTATTTTCCCATCGAGTCTTCGAAGCTTCAGCGAAGAACGAAGCGAGGGACTTAGAGCCGAAGAGGCTTTGCGTATAGTAAATATATATTCGTTTTAATGATAGAATGTTGCTCGAGTGATCTTTCTTCGGAGAAGGAAGATCCTTCTTGCATCGTTCTATAATATAATGATATTAATATTATTTATATTAATATTAGTAATATGTAATATCACCGGACACTCAAGAATCTCATAACTTATATTGGTTACAATGCGAATTCCGTGAAATTCAATGGCGCTCGTGGAAATTCACGATCGCTCTACAGCTGGATAATATCAATGATCGCAGGTGCAAAGGGAGAAGGCGATATCCCTTTTTTCGCGAACGCAAAATCCCTCCCCAAGGTGCGAGGCGTTCTCCAAGCGCGAAGCCTAAGGAGGCGACGCCCTGTGCAGTGCCCAACGAAAGCCGCGTCTAGCCTCGTGCATGGCGGTGGGAACGATTTGCGGAATAATAATTTAGAAGGAACAATTTATCCGCGTATCGTTGATGGCGCTCGGTAATATAAGTACCGCGAGGGGCCGCTCTCGTCCCTTTTTAGCCACACCTCGTGCGCCCACGGTCGACGGCGCGAGCGATAAACGCGCCGGCGAAAATTGCCGGGTGTCGTACGGCGAAACGAGGATAACGTCCCGGCTCGTTAATTAATTAGCACGCCTCGCGAGGATGTCCTTGGCCACCCCTGCCAGGGCGTTAAAACTCGGTGCCCCGCGTCAAATCCCCCTGGCTCAAGCCACCGACAATTAGAAAGCGATCCCTCTGCTCCCCCCCCCCTCTCCATCTCGCTCCACAGAAACCCCTTCCCCCTCTCCTCCTGTGTCTTTTTCGATATACCCTCAGGGCGCGCGCGCGCGCGCGCGCGCGCGTGCGTGTGTGTGTGTGTGTGTGTGTGAGAGAGAGAGAGAGAGAGAGAGAGAGAGAGAGAGAGAGAGAGAGCGGACTATTATCTCGAAAATTGCCGGCTGTCTCCCCCTTGGGCGTCACGGTGCCCAGTGACGACGTTGATTAATATCAACAAATTCTACCACGCGCTCGTGTGATTATGCCGAGGAAGGAGCCGGATCGGGAGAGGCCTCTCCCGGTTAACGCTGGGGCCCTTGCTCCCTCGCGCACTCCCGAGCGGGGAACGTGGTATTACGCGGCTAGATTGCAGAGCTTCCTTTCTTCTGGGGGCCCACGGAAACCACGGCGCGTTTTATCGGGCCCCGCGCATAATGTTGGTCGCGCACCACATTTGCCCGGGTATCCTGCTTCCGTTGCCCGGCGCGCATCTCGGATAACGCGTCCCGGTGCTATTTCGCAAATTGCGGCTCGCTCGAGACCCCGGGGATTTCGAGGCCTGTCGTAGATTCAGGAGCGCGATTCGGTCGATCGGGTCGAATCGCTGAGGATTCGCGCGATTAACGTGCGAGATGCGCGCGTCGATCGGGTTTGTATTAGGGATACCGGAAAAGAGTGACTTTTTTGAATCGCGTAGACGCTCCCTCGTGTAGTTTGTGCGGTATTCGGGATTTTTTCGACGGATAAAATTGGATCGTTTTTGATTTCTGT
This sequence comes from Ampulex compressa, assembly GCA_038496175.1. Classification (NCBI taxonomy): domain Eukaryota; kingdom Metazoa; phylum Arthropoda; class Insecta; order Hymenoptera; family Ampulicidae; genus Ampulex; species Ampulex compressa. Next base: position 38,817 of record JBCFXI010000268.1, read on the forward strand.
GGTTGGGTCATCGTCCACTTTTCTAGGTTGTGAAATCAAAGTTTCTGATCGAAATTTCTTGAACCACGCGGATGTGATCGCCTCAAAGGATTCGTATGATCTTTTTAATTTTTTATGTTTGATTCGATATCTTTTTGCAATCGATTCAGTAATTGGCATAAAATCACGGTATCGAGGAGTAATCAAGGTATATATTTATGATAGATGTACGGTGCCGTTCTCCTTGACTTCGGATTATAAAATGAATCGTAGAAAATGATCCCGAGCGAGTTCACTCGAGGGAAGTGAACCGGAATTCATATGATCTGGCCATTCGTCAGCGGTAACTCAAGACGGAACCAGTGTTTGTGGTATCTGCCATGTTTACTAAAATTTGAGCATCGAGCGAACAGTTGTGGCAGCATTAAAATCCAATCCACGGTTAGGTTGACGCACGGATTCCTCAGAACTGGTCCCGCACAATTTCCGGCGAGCATTCCTCTTTTATCTTCCAAACTCTGGATTCTTCGACCATTCGTAACGCTCTCTGCAATCTGAATTTACATATACTTATTTACACTACTCAACAAACTCGCGAGCAAACCGTTTCGCCTCAATATTACAAACACTCTCCTCTATTCAAAATCGAATAAAGATCTCCACACAAACTAAATCCACTTCCACTTAAACTCAAGTACTTTCATTTAACCGAAAAATACTTTACCTACTAATCCTACCAAGTCCTAAAACTTAGCTTAATAACCAATATACCGCTCCTATTCTTCTTACTCCGTTAATCGTATTAAAAATAAACCCCTAGTCTCGACGCGCAATAATCCATTAGCTTACTAAAATCTCTGCGCGCAACATCCATAGGAAGTATAAGTGCCAAAGATAGTTCTCCAAAAAACCCAAAAAAAATCGTTCCCCCTATACGGCCACGATATCATTCTCCGTCTCTTACCCGGAAATTCCTGGCAACATAATCATCCTCCGAGAACTTGAGGCATCCAGGCCTGTAAGTACGATCGACGTCCATGTCGTAAGAGGCACATCGGTCGTGCAACTGCACCGTCGTTTTCACTCTTGTAGCCAAATTCATGCATATTTATCGTATTACCGGCTGCATTGCATGCAAATTACGGAGGACGATCGGTCCCTGGGCCCGAGCGCTCGTTACCCGGTGGGCACTGTCCCATTGTCTGCCTACATCTTTTCTCCCCGAGATGCCTTCTCCTCATAGTTCACGTGAGCTTGTGGGCTTGCTAGACGAGCTCCTCCTGAGTCACCGCGCCTCACTTTTTCGCCCATTTACGAGGTTCGAGGCGGAAGATTTGCCAGAGGACCGGAGAGAATTGGTCGAGGGGGGGGGGGGACTCTGAATTAGCGATAGTCGCGTACGGAGAAAGCTTTCGAACACGCCCACGGTCTCGGCCGGAAGAGGCAGATAGGAATCTTATAAAGGTTCTGTACGTACGAGAGAAATGCGATACGCCGGCTTATGATAGCAGGGCCGAGCGCTTTGTTGTTCTAATGGCAAGCTCTATTTCTCCCTAAGTGGAGGAGGCAGGTAGAACCACGGTGCGTTTGAGGTTAGAAGGATTTCAAGGATGCCACGCTCCATCATTCGCACGTTCCCTCGTGAACCGTGAAATATTATTTTTCACACTCATCCGCGTGGCGCATCAAGGGCCTCGCCAGTGCCAATGCCGAGTAACGAGCAGAGTTTGAATGTAAATGAGACGCCGGAGAGAGCGTAGAGAAATGCAAATGTGCTTTTCCCGAGATGCGGGGAAATTACTTTCGGTATCGATAGTGTGGGAATGTGAAAATAGCCAGGCGTGAGAGTGGATGAATATTATAAAGAGCGTACGCGCGTGCGACCGAAGGAGGAGCGTTTGGGTTTGTAAGGCGATGAAAGAAGAGCGATGGGGACAAAGTGCGTGGTGTAGTTTTGGGTGACGCATGGCTTGAGGAATGCACGTGGCCGAAGAGTGTGTGAATGCGTGCAAATAAGCGGATGTGCATGCAGAGACATTAGAGAAGAAGGCCAGTTACTTACAGAGAATCGCAGAGAACTGCAGAGCAGACTACAGAGAGTCAGAGTCAGAGACCAGAGTAAGGAGTCATACTTACAAACCGAGTGAAAAGCTAGAGTATAAAACAGGGTTACATCACAGTAATATCAATAAAGTATCTTCGCTTATCAACACGAGTCACTGGCGAAAAAACACTCCAACGCAACCACCCCCATCAATCCCCACGATGGACGACTAAACGTCTCGCGTATCCGCACAATGCCCCGTGTGTCCTGGCGCTGCTTTACCCCGCGCTACAGAATGTTCTCGATAATCGATCTACAATGGCTATCGTACATAAAACGTCCGGCGACCGGTCTACCATTGGTGTTCGACAAATTCGCGGCGTCGATACGAATTACGAAACAGATTCCCCCCAGGATCTACGAGGCGGGGCCCAAAGTTCTCTCCGGGGACAAAGCACGAGCGTGTTAGACGTCGAAAAGCCGGTCGTAAGGAACGCGCGAGGTTCCGACGCGATTTGCAGGTTAGGGCAGTGCCGGGAAAAAAAATGGCGGGAACACGTTGCGCAATTCTAATTCCACATTTCGCCGGCGACGCCGTAGATTTCCAGCGGCCGCTCGAGCCTTGGTCGTGGTCGTGGTAGATGGTACACCTATCGTCCTTCACGCCCACGCGTTGCTCCCTTCGTCCATCGAGAGGCAAATACCCGGCGCTTTGAGAGCGCGCCGCTCGCCCCTCGCACCCGCGCGTGTAATTTATAATTGGTTTACAGCGGTAGTCGAGGCGGTAACGGACGGGCAGAAAATGGAAAAGGAAGACGGGTGGAAACGCCGGTGCGTGGCCCGTCGTTACGCTGTCGTCGGCAGTGGCGTAAGCCACCGGAGCTTCGAGATTGAAAGAACTCCCTGTTAACGCTTTGTCCACCGGAACTTCGTTACCAGACCTATTCTCCAAGTTGGATTAACGTTTGCTCGCGAAGAGTACTTTTGGATTTAATATATTGGCCGAGCAAGAGGCTTGCTAGGAGTCACGACCTCTGGTTATTTTATATTCCAGACGATTCTTAGATTATGGAATATTGCGAGCGGTCGATCGCAGTAGTTTTCCAGAACTTGGGGAATATTTGGTATTGGGCGTAGCTGATATTACAAATGATCTTTATCACCGATAACGATGAGTATAAATAAAGAGTATTGGCAATTTGCTTCTGCAAAGGAGATTTGGTTTATCTCGGCGATGGTTAGAAAATTTGAACAGAACTTTCAGTACACTGTAACTACGGTACTGCCTTGGTAATAGAATTAGATGGTTGAATGAACAAGTAACGTACTGAGTAAAACAAAACATTTATCGTACATTGCCAAACTTCCTCGATTTCAATCGGAATCTATCGAGTTAGTTAAAACGATATCGATGCAAAGCAAGAGATCTTGCCGGGTGCGTATTAGCTTCGAATATTTACCGTGTTACAAGCACAAACCATACTCCTCGGATTTTGTGGTCGCAGTAAAATAAGATAACGCGTATCATATAACGGGAGAAATAATTATAAACCATCCGAATGGCTTCTCATTCTGTTTACGTAAGATTTTCCGAGAGCGCGACGTAACTTCTGAACAGCATACGGCGGTAGTTAGCGGTAAACCGTATGCGGAAAGTAGAAAAAGGAAGATAAGTAGAAATCTCGGTGCGTGGTCAGTCCTGCCTGGTGACGCAATGGAGAGCCTCCTAGGGCCAAATTGCATGGCGGATGATTGATCGAGCTTGGGGACAAATCGGAATGCAGAAGTAAAGTCTGGATAATTGAATAAACTTCCATCCAAACGTTCGCCACCGCTAAGGGGAACCGTGAGTTGGTCTCGTATGCAGATTTGTTTTCGCCGGGGCATGATGTAAGTCGTAATTGACTTATAGCCGTAGTGACGGACAGGTGGAAAACGGAGAAAGAAATCCAAGTAGAAACGTCGGTTGTCTAGACGTCCTAACTAATAGAACAGTTAATCTACTCGTTGCGCAGAGTGAATTTTAAACACTGCAAGAGTAGAACCTCGTTTTTCGCGTAGTTTCGCTCGGTATTAATAAGAATACTGGAAGCACGTTGGGGCCGGCCCCTCGGACAAAAGAGCCAGAGTGTAATCATGGGGGAATATTTGTTGGACATCCGATAGCTTTGGTGGTGTTTCGAAAACATTTTGCGCGCGGCTGTAATCCAGTATGTAATATACAAAACACGTTGAAACTGAAACTTTATTGCCATATCATAAAGCACGAACGCCCCTGCGTTATGGGGCCCGGCGTTTTGAAAATCAGCGATTATAACCCATGAATATTATCGGGGAGCTGCACGATCTTTAAATTCAGGGTTCTCGTATAATTTTCTTATTATGGTAACCCATCCCATCACGAGACAAAAGGTCGAATTTCAATTTTCTTATTTATCTGCCTCATAAAGCCTCGCAAGATGTTCATTAATTGAATTGCCCCGCAAAGCATCCTTACGTAGGAACAATTTTCTGATTATACCGTTCACCGCGAATTATCCAAGGATTCGTAGTCCGTGAACCGAGCATTATCTCTGTGTGCCTCGCGCCTGTATGCCGCCACCATACGTACGAATTATCCAAGACGCCAATGAAACTCCTGTCTGTCTGTCCGTTCGTGCACGTACTCGCGTAGGAACGTATGACGTAAATACGCGATCCACACATATGGCTAATGCCACACTGCAGGGCGAGATTGTGTGGAAACGTGACTAAATGGTTCTGCGTCTTCCTAAGCTAAATATAATCAGCCTTGGGGATCGTGTTTAATCGAAACCTCGAATCTCATTTTTTTTCCTTCCTCGGACTTTCGCGTTTTTCTCCCCCTACTTTCCCCCTGTTTGATAGCCGTGTATAGTAATCGATAGAGATTACGCTATATTCTTCGGTACTGTCCTCGATTTGCTGATTTTTCGTTTACGCTGCTGATGTTATTGTCGATGGAAAACATCCGCGTCCTTCTGCGAAACAAGGCCACATACGCGCTGATAATCGGTAAGCGAACAAACACTTCGCTTTTCTATCAAAAACAGTTTGCTTTTTTTGGTCTAACTCCATGACGCCTTTGCGAGATTTTTCATGATCCTCTTCCGGTATATACATCATATTTACTTGTTATCATGTGTCATTTTCTTCCTTTCTTAAGAGCATGGTATGTGCTTTATTCAAATACTACTAATTCAGTGCGCGACCTTTATCCCACAAGGTCAGAGCTCCAAGTGGACACATTTATTCATACAATAAGAGAGGAAGAGTAAATGATCGTACGAATAAGCTCCTCGGAAAGACCGCGAATATGCATCAACATAAACCAACGGGAGTCGAAGCGATCGCGCAGCGCGTCTCTCCTAAATTTCGTAATTCGTCAAAAGCGCTGCCGTGGGTCCCTTCCTTCCTCGATCCCTCCCAGGGCGAGCGGATCGTTGCACGCGTGTGGGTGCGCTTTTGTGCGTGGGCGGAGACCAGTAGCCGACTTGCCGTACGGCCGGTTGATCGGCCTGTTGGACCGTGACGTGCCAACCACTACCACTTTATTATTACTACTGCACTCCCGCGTATTACTCTCGACTCTCTGCGCCCGCGAGAGTTCGTGCAACTTTCCTTCTCTTACGAGCAGTAAGATCGGCCCGCTGCTGGTAGCGTCCAACCTCTACGCACACCTGTGTGTACGCATGCGCGAGCGTATGCGCATGCGCGTGTGCCCGTACGTGTGCCTCTCGACGCACGAGCAAAGGCCGAGGGTTTATTACACTTGCACCGATGAAACTGTGCATACGCCGTACGCTACGCATCTATCTTACGAATCAGCATTCAACGGCCGGCCGGACTGGTCGGCCTGAAACACGGGGTTGTCGTGGAAAGTGTTTGTAGTGCAAGAAGATAGGAGCGCCGTTGCTAATTGGGAGGTAGAGACGCCGCTGTACCTCGTAGAATCGCGCCGCTTTACGAGATAACTTTCTACGACCCAAATTCTTTTTACGATTCGGGCTCGCCACTGGTATTCCCAGTTTGAGCGAATCCCCGTTCGAGCGGAAGCTGAGAGGCCGGAACGAGCGGCGGCGCGGTGATTCAGCATTTACCGGATAGGTTTTTAAGCGACTGTTTATCCGAGAGAAAATAGTATAGGAATTACGGTGGAGCCTGCGACCGGAACCGTTATACGAAAGTCACGGTGGATTACGTGGGATTAAAGAATAAGATTGCGCTCTCGTTCAAGGGTACTTGCTGTTCGCATAAATGGCGATTGTACGTCGTAAAACAATGCGTAATGATGTATTATCGACAGCGGCGAGTTCGCAGCCTTACCGGAGTTTGGGAGCTTCCTCGATTATCTCGACGAGGTCCGTTGATCGAGACTCGAAGGTTTAACGGTATTCTGTTTAGGCAATTCCTACCGACGCCCTCGCACTGTTTCATTTCATCGATGGAGGTCAATATGTAATTTTTATACGAATTGTAGCTCGATACCTTTATCCTTCGATGGAGACGAGGATGTAAATGTGTTTAATATTCATGGATGATCCGTGAATTTATGCCGATGATCTCGTAATTTTTAAGTACCCTTCGAGTAAAAAGATATTTTCTAAGAATTGTAGTTTTACATTGAAAAGGTTCCGATTTTAGGAACGAAACTCGATCATCAACGTGGATGAATAAACAGATCTTACACAAGGTTATCTCTCTATAGAAAACCTTCGATGATTATCGGCCAACGTTTGAGCATAAAAGAATTACACACATCGACAATTATATTAGTTATCTTAGAACGAGCATGCGGTAGTGTGTAAAGAGTCGTGACACGATCGATACCCATACGATTTATTCTTGCGCCCTTAATGAGAAGGAGATAAAAGATCGGGGCGATCGGTATCAGTTACGGGAGTTTGTTAAAAGCTACTCCTTCCAACTTGTTTGGCTTATGATCGGGTAATTTGCTTACACGGTCGTACCGATTTATTGGACCGCTTCGAGTAGATATACGAGCACGATAAGTAGAAGTAACCGCATTACCGGAATAACTGTTCCTCCTGTATATCACTAGGATGATACATATTATTGCCCGCGTTTCTTTATGCACACCGAGGGCGGATGTGAGAGGCGCAGAAATTCGTTTAACACGGGGAAAGCACTTGCGCTTTCCTTATTTTACCCATACCGTTAGATTTAGCGAGGGCGGTCATTATATTTATGCACACTCGCCTCTCGTACCCACTTGCCGCGGTTTAATAATGCTCGCAACTTCGAAATTGCGCGCGCAAGTTCCGTTAGAGGTTCGCCGTGAAAACCACCACCAGGCAGATATGCGAGAGTTCCCTGTATCGCTCAGAAAAGACGCGCACGGAGCCGGCTAATATATTTCCGCGCGTAGTTTATTTAATTTATAACTCTCGCGTCGCAATTTACAGAATTTATTCATCGACGGCGGCGGCGGCGGCGGCTGCTTAAGAAACCGCTAGGATGACATAAACTAAGACCCGAACGAGGGCCGTCCCTGCGAAAGTAGTCTTACAAGGTATCCTTCCATTCTGAAAAGACACCTCGAAGTTCTGCCGATAAAATCTGTGAAATGCAAATACCGAAAAGCATGGAATATCGAAGTTTTAAAAAACCAGCACGATCGACAACAGGACAAAGCTGTCTCCTTTTCGATCGAATTAAACATATCTTACGCGAAATCCTTATTTCATACAATACGCGTGCACCGTTCAATATTAATCGTAACCGAGAAACGTGGCAGTCGTATTTTGCTTTCGATTCTTTCCCCCAGGGACAATCCGCAATGCACTTCCCAGTGAGCCAAAGCCGTATCAAACTTGAGCCACGATGGTGATCGGTAGCGAGGCGCAATTAACGAGCGAACTAAAATCCCATAGGTCCGCCCAGAGACGCAAACGCCCGTCTCTCGCTTGGTAGAAACGCCAAAGATCGGCGTATATACACCGCCGGGGCAGCTTTCTCGCCGTAACACTTGCATCGACGGAATGGGCGCAGTGCCCATGCTACTTTATGATCTAATCTCTCTCCTTCTTACTCTCACCTTCCGTCCCTCGGCGATCGCGCTCCGCCGCTTACGAGACCGAGAACTTATCCGTGTTCTTTCGATACACCTTCGAGCAGAGGTGATCCTCGTCGACCGCTTTTTCAGCGGCGCAGCGAAGCCGCATATAAAATCCGGTGTCCGGAGGAAGGCCTCGCCATCGATGCGATCCGAATGCACCTGCATAACCGGGCAGCTCACTCACACACACACTCACACACACACACACACACACACACACACACACACACACACACACACACACACAAAGTTGCTCCTTCTCTCTCTTTCGCCTTCCCTCTACGGCATCGACCGCCGACTTTGTGTTTTACGACTAACCGTGAAATCAAACTCCACGGTGTTTACCATGCGGCCTCACCGGCCGTGTATCTGCGCATTGTTTTCCTCCCGGGGAAAAAAGGCTCCCCGTTTTCTGTACACACTCGTTAAGGCCGAGAGAAAAAGAAACGTCAACTGGAGGCGAGAAGGACGGTGAAAGGTCGCTCGCGGAGGAAGACTGTCGAAGCGAGGAGTGAAGTCCGATAAGACTTATTGCCCGATACGGTTATCGCTTTGCTTTGCGTACCCGCGCAGACACGCGTCGTTTGCGTGCCTAAGTCCTGCCACTTAAAACTGGATTTTGGATTAGCAGGTTTACGGTACCGTTCCTTGGAATAAAGCCAGACGACGTTTATTGCCCCTGATGTCATTGCCGTCTCGTCGGCTTAATCTTTGATATCGATCGCTGGGATCATATACCTCGGAACCTCGCGCGAGAGGTGTTGTATTTCCAAAAAAAAAAAAAAAAAAAGAAACTGCATCCGAGGTGTGGATATCGCGCGAAAGAATTCCGAGCAATTCTTCGCGACGATCCCCGAACCTATATTCGCGGTATCATCGACGAAAGCAGAGGCCTAATAGCATTGCGTAAGGCCTACGTTACGGCCGTGTGTGTCTTACGTCACAGGCGCGGCCGCCCAATCACGTGGCCGAATGCAGACCGGCGCAAACTCGAATTAGGGTCACTCGGTATTCTTATCGTCCGCTATCCGGGGGTTATTAAACGCAGCGTCGAAAATAAAGCAAAGCCCTTAATGCCCTGTCACTCGTCCGATATCATTAGCCGGCCGTTCAAAAGGATGACAAACCACGTACGTTCGGACGTACCTACCGAAGGAAATTGCTGAATGGCGTATCCATCGAACGAAACTTCCGTCTGATCGATGATACGCTCCTCGGTAATCGGCTGATTAAAACGGTGGCGACGCGGCGCTGCACATCCGCTTCGAGTTTTTTGTGGAAACGCGTGATAGGTGAACAGCCGATTGCTGGATCTCTCGACTCGTCTTCGAGACGTGACTGGAGAGGAGACCGTGACAGGCCTGGATAACCCACCGGGCTGCTTTCCACGAGTTACAAGCGGAGTATTATCGCTTTTTCTGCGATCGACGGACACGATCGAGCCGGCCCGATCTGCGTCGATCGATCTGGGGCGCACCTTGTTCGCCTTGTCCTCGCGATTTTAATGCCTCTCTTAAAATTCCCAGACCGACTACCGTCGCGTATCGATGCGTAATTATAAGTCCCCGTCTCCCGGGACATGCCTCTGCCAAATCGGCGAGCCCTTCGATTCATCCTCGATAATTAGGGCGGGCAAGGTACGCGGTATTCTAAGCGCCGTCGCGTGTCCCGCCGTCGATAACACGATCGGCGTTTATCGCCGGCCGCCGCGCGATTATCATTCTTAATCCCGAATATTACGCTAATTATCGTTCCACGCCGGGATTCAGTTGCACGTGTCAATAATTTTGACTTTAATATCGGCGACATCCGCTTATTACCCATCGGTATCCGTGCAGTCGATATAGGGTTGCATATCCCGGATAAAAGTCAGCGCCGATTCGCTCCCGCTGCTCGAGGAATCTTCATAATTATACAATTAAATACGACCTCAGCTCGGCACGGTCGATGTGGGTAATTGCGGCAGGAATACAAACGTATTAATATCATTGCGCATAAAGCAGGGGTAGATTAATGGGTATGAGCGCGCACTTCGACGAGCTGGATTTAAATCCAAGGGCCCGCTCGCCATCTCCGGATCTATACGATGACCATAAACCCAATGTCATAAAGTCCAGCTTGAGTCGCGGGTCATGAGCCGAAGCTCTTTAGCATCCGCCACCAAAGCTCCGCCGTAGGAGCGCGGACCTTATGGTATCGCATATTTCGAGTGGTACTTTTCAAGGGGCCCTCAATGCCCCCGCGATAAATCAAAGCAGAGTTCCCCGATCCGAGCGCCAAGCAGTCCTCGATTTACGTCCCGCGGGGGAATAGAAAAAACAAGGTACGTTCCACTGCGCAGGCCTCGCTCGCATCTCAGCGATTCCGCTTCCTATCGAGGCACCAGGAGAGGATCCCCCGGCATGGGCGCGCGGAGAGGCGCGCAGAAGTGGAAGCAGGGACGCTGACGGAGAGTGCCTTTGGTGTTCTTGTGAAACGCACAAGAGCGGTTCCAAGAAGTGTACAGGCTGGTGGGTGGTCTCCATTCAGAGATGTTTATGGCTGTGTCGTGGCAAAGTGGCTGCACGCCACAGCCCGTGCGAGAGAGCCGCACTCCTCCGTGGCGCCCACCGGGTCGAAGACCCTACGTTCGTCAGGTTCACCCGGGCCTCTCGGTTCTATCGACGAGGAAGGAAGCTCGCAGACCCTCGAGCACCGCCGGCCACGGTCTCGAGGCCTGCCAGAGCTCCCCCGTGTCCAAGCCACGGCCCCGGGTGTCTTCCATTCTTGCCCGGGCCGCCACACCGTGATCTTTGACTTATGAACTTCATCCGTTTCGTGATCGAACTGCCTCTTAGATAACTCACGACTTTTCTACTTAGTTAACTTTTGATGCTTTGCTTATTTATTTCCTCGTGGATCTGCCCGGTGGGCTGTTTAATCCTCACTCGAGTACTCGATAATTACGACCTCGCGTGGAGTGTGAGCATGGGTCGTACGTGTGGGATAAGCGCGATGCAGGACGAAAATCGAGAATTCTGATGTGCCCGAGACTTTAATTGGTTGTAAAGTGGAACTCTACGGGTCCTGGTGTCTGTAAATGTTAAGTAGGAAGTACTGTGTTTATAATGTACAGTAACGATGGGTAAACGAATCCTTCCAGCGTTTCTGAAATTTCTCATAGAACACGTAGAATAGCTTACCTCGAGATAACTTTAAATAGAAGCTCCTCTAACACTTCCTACGACGGAATAGTTAATAAACCTCGAAACTTTTATGGAACACCTCGATTATCTCATAAAGCAGCCAGCTTCGAGGAAAACCAAGTATTCGCTCTCAAATAACCATGTAACTCGCGATCCTTTACAGAACACCTGTTCGCTTCTTCGCGCGAAAAAGCAATACCTCGCGGAATAAAAATCGAGAAACGGTGTTTCACATTGACACAAGAGTCTCTACTACCTCAGAGCGCGTTGTTGAGCCCAACTATGGTGAACGCACGAAAGGTTGAGTACTCCACTAGCCCCTTTACCATCTCGATCTCAAGCTCGGTCAGCAGAATCACGGACGAAAGACGTATCAAAAGGGTTAAACGCGGGAAAAGCGGGCCGATTACGCGGACACGTGGTCCGACAAACGATTTTAATCTCACGGCCGTGGCCACACCTCGGAAGCATTTCCCGCGTGGCGTACGAGACAGCATAATTACACACGGCCACGGCGTTTCGAGTCCAGTTTCGAAACGTGCGCCAATCGCCATGCGCGCGTCCGTGCGGAACGATATGGTACCGCGAAGGGATCCGCGTGATTTATCGGGATCGCGGATCGGTGTAATTATTTGTTTAATTGTTTTTTAATTGTCGGCTCGATACGCGATGATGCATGCGCCTGGGCGGCGATTTTCCACGATAAACGCCGCCCTATCCGCGAGTCGAACGGATACGATGCTAAGGCGCTACGATGATCCAGTAACGGCACTTCGGCCAAAGCCGATCGCCCGATTTATGTTAATATTCCGGCCAGTGTCTTTACTGCGCGATCGATTAATTATGCATACCCCGGAGGATTGAACCCGCGCGCGGGAATAACCTGACCCAATAACGGAAAGAATGATTTATCAGACGCCTCAACATTGACGCGTACGATATTTCAGTTTTTGGCCCGGCGCGACGAGTATGCAAATATGAAGTGCCTGCCAGGATTTGAAATCGCTCCGATCGCGGTTCGATCGGGATTTTTCGGCCGCTGTATTGTTTGCCGATACAGCGATGCGATGCAACGATAAGTAGATACCTCGAGAAAGAGAGAGAGAGAGATCGAAACGATTGGTAGATTCGTATCGCGGATTTTGCCCCGATAGGAAAAATTTCGCCGTGGAGGTTACGTCGAGTGTAATTATTACACACGATTCTTGTGTTTCGATCGGGTTAACCGCGTTGTTTCGAAACTGGGAGATCGATAGGCGCGTCCACGTGGAACGATATACAACCGACAAGGATCGAGAGGGATTTATTGGCCCGCGAACTATTATTATTTAGCTCGTTACAGCTGGGTATGTTGTATTAAACGTCCCGTGCGCGCGCACCTTATCGCGCGTAATCCTGTTTATGCACCCGCAGACGGACTCCGATGCAGTAACGCGAGGCGTTACAATAATATGATAATATAATCCTTTCTAATGGTCGGACGTTCGTTGCAAAAAATAGGCCTCCGTTTAATCGTATAATTAACGCGGCCACATACCTCCGCGTATTCGAATCTCGCAGCGCCGCCACGTTTCGAAACTAAGAGATCGATACGCGCAGCCGCGTGGAACGGATTACGGGATGATTTATCGATCGTCCGGGCCCTAATCGTTGAAATGATTTTGACGATGTGTCTCAACGCGCAACTAACGGCTACGAGATAATCGTGGCCCTCTTTTAATATGACGCGCTCGTACTGTTATCCTAAAACATGGTGTCGGGAAAGACATGGAGCACGGTTACGATATGTCCGGTATATGATTAACGGTTACGGAACGTTTCTAAGGGGTGTCCGAAAATTCACGCGAGAAGTAATTCCGATGGATAACACAGGCTTACGTGAATTTTGCATTGATTCATAAAGTATACTGTATAGGATTTTGTATGGAACAGCACATCGAGTAAATGGCCTATACGGCTTTTTTTAAATTGTACGTGTATTTTTACACACTATGTGTGTTTGTGTGTTATATTTATTATTATATATTTATAATAATAATTATATTAGTATATATATTTATTATTACGGTATTATTGTTATAAATATTATTATTTAATGATATTATTATATAATACCGTAGATAAAGTCCAAGGTCTTTCGCCTTGCATCCTCGTTCTCGAGATGCGAATCCATCCCTCGCATTTAGGAGGAAATCAAAAACCTAGAAAGGGCCGGCTCCTCGAGCTTTTCGGATGATTATCGCCACTTCCGCTCCGACGGCAGAAGTTCGACGCGCACGGTGCAATGAAGCTGAACGGCCAGGGAGAAAAATCCTCGTTACAAAGATATCTACGTCCGCGAGAAGATCTTCGAGCCTGTAAATGAAATGGGCTCCTCGGTGCGCCGGCGTTGTTTAGCATACAATAATGGATTGCGCTTCCTTCTGGCCAGCGCCTCACCCGCGTACGTTGCACCAGCGAAGGCAACGCGAGGCCAGGTGCGGTTCGCGAAACGTCGATAACGTCCAGCCGATATTAATCGATATTCTAATCGGTTAATCGTGGCCTTGGGCGCCTCTGGCCGTAATATCCTCCCATAACGGGACACCAAAGTACTTCTGGCCCGTCGATTACCGCGATAAATCGCCACTCGCGTCGACAAAGTCACGAGCGAGCCTGCTCTCTGTCCACTCGGGCGATGGACGACGCTGCTCCTCCGAGGTTTCCTCGCAAAATTGATTCCCCGCCTGTCGTGGAACCCGACTCGTGCTCCCGACTTTCATCCTGGACCGTAGATATCCCCGCTTTCTCGATAAATTCCGAATTTAACTTCCTTTATACAGTTAGCTACTCGATGATCGGTGCGTCTTACGTATCGAATAGCTTATCAATAAATTAGCCACTTTGCTTTATTCGTATCGCTAGGTATTTGACGATCGGTTATATAACGCTTCGAGGAGGATTTTAACGAATCCTCAGTTTCCTTTCTACGGTTAGTTATTCAAGGATCGGTGATTCTTATGTATAAGATGGGATATTGATGTTCTACGGAAGCGAGTGTTTGGTTAAGAATAAATATCGAGAGAGCAGTGTTGCGTTTTTCGGGACCTCGATGGTCCAAGGTCGGGACGAAAATCTTGTCTAAAGATTCGAACTCGGTCCCGATGTCCGGATGAATGACGAGGGTCGATGCAAATGACTGGCGAAGGTGCACCGGGCTCGCGCAGATGCCAGAAGTATTCCTAGCCGAATGCATGAATATTATTTGAATTTCATTGATGCGGCCTTCGCGGAATTCGCGCTTTAGTGCCTGGAAATTCACTTACGCCCCCCCACCCACCGTACCTCCTCGTCAAACCCTCGGAAGACGGACCATGAATAATTCAGATTGCGCACCCTTATTCTACAGTTCCCGCAAATCTGTATTATTACGTATAAAAGCAATCGCCATTCGCGGCCGATGCTCGGGAATTTTCCGAGCGTCGTTAGAAAGTTAAATCGCAGGTGGCAGGTGCACACCCAATTCCTCCATGAAAGCGCACTTTGTCTCGGCTCGAACGATCCTCCTCGGCGCGTCTTCCCCCGAGTTCCTCTCGCACCTGGATCCGAACGGTCCGCTGGCGTACCTTCGTGCACTTCCTTCACGCCACCGAGGCTTATCCGCTTCTGCGAGCACTCGTCGACCTGAGATCAAAAACTGTTACCCCGGTATCAAGGTAATACGAGAGTTAACAGCAAAGGATGGAAGGTAAAACTCAGTTTTTGCATTATTCATGCGCGGCATAGTGCGCATTAAATTTGCATCGCGTAACCTATTGATCGATAATACAGCAGGTGTTTGATGTACGCGTATTATCCGAATAGGCCTGATTTTTCCACACCGTATTACACGGAACCGTTGATAGATCGCTGAAAGAAGGTCCTATGAATATATAAGCGAAGATCGATGCTCTACGTTGTGATCCACGCCAGGATGCCTTATACGTCCCGATCGCCAATTGGTAGACTAAAGTCGATCGGTCAAATACGAAGCGGACGATGGTCCGAGTATTAAACTGATTGAGAATATAAATGTTTGACGTATCGTTGTTCAATCGCGCATTTGGCTTTATTGATCCTACAGGGGGAGTAGTGTTTATTACGCATCGATATCCCTGCTCATCGAGGGGTTCATTTTTATGTCACATCAAGATGGTTAAACCGTCGACGGTATTGCTCCCAGACAAAGGTCGCCGGTTTTTCTTTTCCCTGTATGTGCGTATCCATTTCAAAACCTGTATGCGGCCACTTAAGGCCCCGAGACAAGGTCGCCAGATTTCTATCGCGGCCGCCTGCCTCGACTAATTGCACCCCAAAGGATTCCTTAATTCTCGTGTACCAGCCAGGCTCATGTGCCATAAAATTAATCGCCGCGCGAGGTACGCATTACACCGGCGGAAACTTACGATCGTCGCGCTTCCATTCGTTGGAAAACCGCCTTTACGCAATGGCAATCGATATGTGCACCAACAACGATTAGTTACGGCTCAGCTTCGAGGAGGAAGGCGTTATCTCACCGGTAATCTCCCGGCGTCCGGCCGGATGTTAGGATCTCAAGGTTTCGGTCCTGACTTTTACCGCCACGCATCCACCGGGTCGTAACGCCAATCATCGCCCTTCTACGAACAGATGGACCACCGATTTACGAGCGACCTTCTTCCACCGGGCTATTCTTCTTTCGACACTACCCGCTCGAAATCCCCCTTTGCGGCATCGCGCGGCTCTGAAGCGATCGAAGCGTACTGGGAGATGAAAAATGTGTTTTCGAAGAAGGACCCCCTCGTCCTTGGTCCAGAATCCCTTTCGGAGGACGGATCTGGGTTTTTGTGGGTCGTTAAGGAGGATATAGGCTCTAGCATATGGGATAAAAGGAGATTCGGGCAAGATTTGAAAATTTCGAGGAAAGAATGCTTATGTGCCAGCAAAGGTATGGAGGTTATTTAATTGGTACGCTATTTCGTACATAACTGTATATCGTATACTTTATGAATCGATCGAGAATGTAGAATTTTTAATTATAAACCAGGGTTTTCTATGAAAATCACTTCTTACGTGAATTTTGGGATACCTTATATATATGTGGGATGTAATTTGTTGAGTGAAGAGATTTAATATATCGAATAAAGGTTTCGACACTGTACGAACGACGACTCTTGGACACTTGGAAATTTTTCATGCTCCTCGACGACTCTCTACGCACGACTCTCAATATCCAACTGTCTCCTTCGTTCCTCCACACACTCCACATGCTTTGGACACAAGCCACACTCAAAGCCAGTACGCATTCACACACTCGAGACACGTGCCATCGACATATGCGCCTTAAGGATCAACTCTCGACGCCTGCATTCTTAGAAGCTCTTCACCCGAATCCTGACAAAGAGACTCGGTCTCGTTCTCAAAACTTTCGCTCCACACTCTTCTGCATCGTCTATCTCCACCTTTAGCCAGAATCGAAAGAAGGGATTATGGATAGAGAAAGATTTCCAAGCAATATCTTCTCACTATGCTTTGAATGATATACGACAGAACATACATTAACCCTTAACAGGCGAATACCGCCATATTCGCGACGATATAAATCAATTACATTTATTAGATCATTAGATTAAGAATGCGCTCGTTCATTAAGAGTTCAAGGTACAAGAATAGAAAATCCGAGCAGTAAGTAACGCGATAGAACGTACACAATATCATACGCGTCAACTCGTATCCACACGAATCACTGCACCGGCTACGACAGAAATATCGAAGAATTTTCCGCGAAGGCAGCCCGATTCGTTCCACCGGAAAAAAATCTCGTACGGCACGTGCACAACAATCGAATCGCTCAAGCCATCGCGCAGAACTCGAATTTATCGATCCCCTCGATCGTCGAAACTCGTAGGCGAATTTTCCGCCAGGTTTACCGATGAGACGTGCAAAAAGCGTGTCCGAGGAAAGTACATCGGTCTTGACCCAATCATTTCCGTCTCGTTGCACTCCGGCGAGCCGGCGAGAGTGGCCGTTTATCGCGTCAAACAGTGCCCAATTTCGCTCTCGCGCGTATCGATCGCCTCTGCGAGGAGAATCTCATCGCTGGCGGTGCCGTTATTTTCTGGAATGCGTACGCATCAGTCGCGGGGCCCGGCGCGTTGCTGGAATACCAGCGTAGAACGCAACGACGCGACTCGTCGCCCTCGCAAACCGGTAGCGGCTCCTCGGACCTTCAGGAATTTCCGAGGAGCCGAAACTTTTTCGCGCGCGCGCGCGCCACGAGGCTCCCCGTATCTCGAATAACACCCTCGAGGATGATTCCATGCCTGAAATCTCGCATACCTCCGGGAGAGTCGAGATCTCGAACGAGCTCCCCGCCAGCGGCTGGAACTATCGAGACGCGACGGACAAAACCGAACGAGCCACTTTATTCATCTTCCAGTGAAAGTCTAAGCCTCTATTCAATAAGCCGTTGTAGCCGAACGGCTTCTTCTTCCACTCGCTCGCGCATAATTCCCACGGAACAAAGGAATTGGAACCGTTACAATTAAGAGGAAGTCGATAGATTTGTTCTGGCGGTGCATAGCGTGGCGTACATTATGGCGACTTTTGGATGAGGGGAGGGGGGGGGGGTAACTGTTGTGCGAGGTAAGGGTATCGAGCGTGGTAAAGTTGGGCGCTGGCAACTGGTGAGAAGGACCGTAGGATATTCGCTGATTTTTTTCCTACGTCGTTACGCTTAGAAATCGCTGCTCGCGAGCCGCGCTCCGTGTAATTGCGCCTTTTTACGAGATGCAAGAGCCTCCTTTGGAGTGCGTAATGGGACGTAACGGGGGACATGAATTTGCATCGCGCGTCACTCGCCTCCCGCGTACGACGCGGACGCGTGCACGCGGAGGGCAAGCGCGAGGGGATTCTTCGGTGCATATAAATACAGCGAGGGACGTATAAAATGCAGGGGTTATTGTCGCCGTGCCCCTTACCGACAACTGCTCCTTAGCTGTTGCCAGTCGCGGAGGTGAACCAGTCGAACCTACGTGCGTGTGCGGGCTCGCTTCTTTCGAAGAATTTTCGTGGTTCGCCTACAAAGGACGACTGCGCCTCGCGCGATTCTCGTAAATTCTAGAGGGCGCTTTTCTTTTTTTTTTACTTAATATCCTCCGGTACGCGGTGTTCGTTACAACTGTTCAAAGTATCGAGCATTCCCGCCATGGGTGTCCCGCGCGAAAGCCGAATCGAGAAATTCATTTGCGCGCCATCTTTGTTAACGCGAACCGTATCCCGAGTAATTTATCGGACGTGTATCGGTGAAATAATGTTTATCGCTCGATGCAACGTGCACTGTGCACGTGTGGGCCGTGTGTTTGCTCGAATATTTCTCGGCACCGTCGCTTCCGAGCGAGTGGCCACAGCAACATCGTGGCGCGCGGCGCGACTGCCTTTGCCAACGAATGTCTTTGCGTTTCCGACACTCCCATGGCTCCACCGTATCGTGGCCTATCGGGGGAAAATAATTCTCTGGAAATCACTTTCCTGGAATAACCTCGGGGGCGATCGTTTGGAGAAACCAAGTTGCAAAGCCTCGCGCGCGCACTCTCGCGTATGCCAGACGCAAAATGTCAGGATTAATCGTCACGGTGAGTAAACCGTAGAAATGTCGCGCGTGCGGCTATTCCGTCCCGTGGAGTTGGATTTTTCCGGCATAATTCAGGGTATTACGAGTTACTGGCGTGGCAAATCAATAACGAGGTGCACAGCGAATGAGAATCGCCGTGCATACACAGGCGCCGTCTCTGAGCTTGTCGTCTTTGGGGAATAACTCAGGAAAGTAATCTGAAAGGGAACATCCTGTTAATGCACGAGTTACCGGGATAGCGTATCAGGACGCGGCATGCATAAATGATCATCCGTACGAACCGTATTTATGGACGTCAGTTTCGAGGTAATTCAAGGAAGTAATTTCGCGGAAAACATCGAGGGAGAGGATGATGATAAACACACACGTGATCGTTCTTATTATTATATTATTAATCCGAGATATCTTGGGAAAATTGCGCGGATATGCCATGGCGGGCATAAGGCCTCTTATCGATGTTCAGCGTGTGAAAATGCAGTGCTTATAGCTTTAACACTGAACCGACCAAAGCGGTGAAAATGACTGGTCGGTCGTTTCCTAGAAAAATAGCTGTACTTTGTATGAGGGTATTTTAAGAGATCTTGGACGATTTTACTAAAGAGCGTGAATCATTCTATCGATCCATCGACATCTCATCTTAATATCCTTTTTCTTTAAGGATATACGTGGTGTACATAAACAGTCCACAGAGTGGCTGGTAGGTTTAGTGTTAAATATATCATCTCTGGGAAATAATTCAGCGAGCATTTCTGTAAGGAAACGTCTTGCAAGGATGCGAATTGACGGCATTGCTCGTGCGCAAGCAGCACGTGAATAGAAGTACGACACTCGCGCACCCAGTCATTACGGTTGAGAGCACAATTTTGTGGAGGCTCGTCGAGGAAGTAACTTAAAGGGACACTCAGCAATACGTCGTGCTGATAAAAGAATCGTGCATATACGTCTCCGGATGAGCATTATTTCAAACACGAGCAATTTGCGTGGATCGTGCCATCTGCCAGTGATAATTGGATAAGGTGGTAGCTACGGTAGTAAAACGCTTTATACGCGAATCACATAAAAATAAAGCAAAATAGAACTTGCGAGGTTTTTGATTATTGGACAAAAGGCAAATCCTCTCGTCGCAAATAATCCGAAAAGAAAGACAAATCCTCCGCCGTATATTCGCTGAGCCGACCAAATAAAAAATAATCAATACGAATAAAATATAATAATATTACACACAATATTATACATCAATACAAGAGTCTAATATAAGTAACAAATCAACAAAGAAACTCAATATCTGATTTACAATTCTCACAAGCAAATTATCCGCGTTCCACGGCTAAATCTAGCTCCCCATTTCCAGCACTAAGCAATCGGTTAGGAACAATGCAATAAATCAATTCCCATAATATTGTAGGAGTACAGAAACCTCGAGGAAAGATACTCGATTACACGTGCGACATGCAATTATCAATCCCAATAACTCAATAAAACCTCCAAGTTCCCAAGAGGAATATTATAAATCGATACCAAAGTGTAGTGTAACCAATGGAACAACAATCTCAATATCAAATTTACCAGACTCATCCTAACCAAACGATCAGCGTTCCAGGGCTAAATTTAGGTGCCCGTCTCCAGCACTAAACACGTCATCGGTTAGGAATAATGCGATAAAGCAATCCCCTGGAGAAGGTTGTGGGGGCACAGAAAGCGCGAGGAGAGGTACTCGATTGGACGTACGATGTACGGCACCCGGGGGAAGTCAGTTTCGGGGTTGATGCAAGGAGGCCTGCTCGAAGGGAATGTCCTGTAAACACATGAGTTAGCAGGGAACGTACGATGAACATGGGTGCGTACGATACGCGAAGGAGCGCGGGGGAGGAGAGGCGAGCGGAGGCAAAGTAAAGGGACAGACCACGCCTTGCGCCGCCTTGGCAGTGGAGAGTTCGCCTTCGCCCCCGCTTCATCGGCTCGCCGCGGGCGTAACTAATATATCGACGGCTTCGCCCGCTCCCTTGCCCCTCGAGTCCCCACCTAGACGCGGGATCCTCTCTCGATGCATCCGCGAAATATTCATCGAGACACGTCCGAGGAAACTCGCGTCGGGAGGAAAATTAGCTTGGACATGAACCGATATTTTTTTGCGGTACCCGGCGGAGGGTAGCAAATGTATACACTTGTACGTACAGTGTAATACGTGCTCGTATTGGTCGGTAAGGTAAACGTATTCGCGCCCGGTCGAACGTAAAGCGCTGCTAGTAAATGCAGACGTTTTCACACGTGTATTGTCTAGCGAGCCTGGACATTCGCGGGGAATGATAAACATCTTTGATCGCGTCGATACTCTTGCTAAAAGCTTGGGTAAATGTACTTGTGTACACTGCGGGGCGACGACTCGGAGTTCTTTCTCGAGCCGCAAATCGTAGATTCGATGACCGAGATGAGAGGATTTTGGAAATGAAGAGTATCGTTTTTAATATACGTTATTATATAATATACATTTACTCTCACGTTAAATGATGAATAAATTAGAGGATTTTTAACACATCTCGAACCGCA
The DNA here is from genome assembly GCA_038496175.1 of Ampulex compressa. Taxonomy (NCBI): domain Eukaryota; kingdom Metazoa; phylum Arthropoda; class Insecta; order Hymenoptera; family Ampulicidae; genus Ampulex; species Ampulex compressa. The sequence continues at coordinate 60,299 of JBCFXI010000268.1, forward strand.
ATTTCGAAGCGCAGCATCGAAAGACATTTTAGAACCCACGAAGATCAAAAATACTATCCTAATGATAAGAGTCGATTGACAATGGTCTTTCGCGAATAATACAAACGCATAGAATGCACGATGATTTACGAGCACCAATTCCTTCGTGCCCATAATCATCGATAATATCCTAGGATAAGTACAGATAAAACTGATGTACTCTTTCCTGCATACGAGTTTCGAGTCGTTACGGTATTCGTACGCGGCCGTCTCCGGGCACTGGCCGATACAATTGTAGGCCAGGAAAAATCGAATTCCACGCGCACCCCCGACCGCGTCGTAGATTACGCTTGTTAATAAAAGCAAGTTAACAGCGCGGAGATAATATCGTTCGCGAGTTTGTGGTACGCGGATGGGAACGACCCGACGAAGGTCTCACGCACAGTGTCACTGGGTTACTGGACTATTTTCCGGGCCAGCAATCGGGTTACGCGCCGATGTAAATTGCGCCCTGGCACGCATTCGGTAGGACGTTCCAGGCACTTTCCTTTTTTCACCGGCGTTGCATTACTCCCCGTACAAAAGTCGCGAGGCACGCACCTGTTATTAGAATAAAAGCCTCGCGAGGCCGCGGCCAAGGGCTGATAAGTCTGTCACGGCGCCCGGAGGATCGAAAGTTAATTTGTCTGGCGCGTAAAAGGCCATAAATCTTAAATTAACTCGCGAGGCATAGGTTTAACGATCGGCTCTCCTTTATTATCGCCGCCACGGAGGATGCACTAAATTAACCCGCCCTGGAAAAATCCGGAATGATCACGCACTCGTTCTCGATTCGCGGTTTTTTTCCTTCTTTTTTTTTCTTATTTCTGCGATAAAGGCCGAGAATCGTGACGAAGTTAACGCCGGTATAAATAACCCTCGGGAGTTGGTTGCCTCTTTTTTTTTTTTCTCATCTCTATCTCTATCCCCTACCCCCTTCTCTCTCTCTCTCTCTCTCTTTCTCTATCCACCTATCTCTATCTCTATCTTTCTCGAAAGCGCGCCTTAAATTAATATCGTGCCGTGCGGAGGGACATAATTCAAGGAAGGTCTGGGCCGGCTCTCGGAGTGTCACTGGGTTACTAGATAATTTTCCAGGCGAGTAAGCGCGGCTCTTGCCGCGCGTGAGAGCGCGTTCGCTAAAGTGCATGCTGCACTGCGCCCTGCTCCTCGCGCATGAACAGAAATGAAGTATGCCGATGCAATGCTTGTAAAAGAACCACCGGGCGCGCTGTACGGTTACGCGCATGTACCCCGAGATTTATAGATACACCGCCGTGACGTTAAATTATTCTCAATTCCCGAAGCCAAATTGAAACCAAGATTCTCAGGGGATCGTACCAGGGGAGGGCATCCGGCCCGACTTTTATTCTACGCGGTGCAATCGGCGAATCTTCTTGGAAATAAGATAATAAAAGTCCTCTCTTCTCCCATTACCCCTCCGATCATTTGCCACGGTAGATCGGGGAGTGGGATAATGCCAAAGCTGTTACGGTAAAATGATGCCACATATTTGACGGTCTCTTCGTATTATCCTTCACTCGTACGCGACTATAAGGGGATCTACTAGAGGCGTATTAAGAAATACGGCCTGACGCTTTTTCCTTTCCTTTACACGTAAAATCACGGAGCTTACCTTGATATCCTACCAAGCGGAGGGATAAAGCGCTCGAGGTTTTGATTCCGCGATACATAACTCCGTCCTGAATTGCTTAATTTGTTGATAAATAACACTGGCCTGAATTGCTCCATAGACTTCCACCAACACGGCACCGGGTACACCTTTACCACGCTTCCTCGCGCTGCTGAGCAATGGAAGCATGCATTCAGAGCCCATAATATTAAAGAAACCGTTTCCCCTCAGCGTTATGTCCTCACGTTCTACATGTACGGCGTCTCATTAAACACAATTCTATCCCGAGGCGCGGACGTCTTCGAGCCTCGAACCGATACTTTGAAATCGGCGATACCATCGGCCCGGATATTTTCCACCGTGCGCGCTCGGCAAAGAGTCGCTCACGGTGGTTTGCACAATTTTTCGGAGCCGCTTCGCGTGAGAGCGAAATCGCGAGGAAGGCCGCTATTATCGTAGCTGCGCCAGCGCAAGACAAAATGTTCTCTCTCTCTCTCTCTCTGTTTTACATCTGTTTATACTTTCTTTATCCGTTAAATCATGTTCGCATTACGCTTGGGAATAAACATTACTAAAACAGGAGTAAAAGCATGAAAAATTCTTCCGGAGTTTATGTTCTTTAAGCTATAAGATACTTCTGTGCATTATCTAGACCGCAGCAGGGTCGTTTTAACCCCTATTATTCTAAGTGATCCTGCGAGGCATCATCGGTATCCTGCATTAATTATGGTAAATCAATCGAATATTATTATCGAAATGATATCACTTCAAAAATGCGATTATTTCCATGCGATTATACGCGTTGGAGGTCGACGATCACGCCAGACATTTGGAGTAAAGAGCCTAAATTAAGTTTTCATTTAACTTCTGCATACATAGGACAAAAATATAATAACACACTCGCAAATGATTGATTAACTTTCGAGAAAAATAGTATTGGTTCAAAGGAACTTCTGTAGTTCACGACGATTGATTCATGCTTTCGATTCATCACACTTTCCGATAGCAAAGAAGACGACATGAAGCGCGACACGACGTAAAAGGATCGAGAGGAGTTAGGATCTTTCACGTATTCCGCGAATCTCGCATCGCGACATTCAGACGTGGATTCGCGAGGGTAGAGAAACCAGAGGGGCTCCGCCTCGTGACACGGCGTGACGCAACGCTTACACGGGCGGGCGGAAAGAGGAGAGCACAAGTCGGCTGGAAGAAAGGAAGGAGAGGGAAGCGACACCGTTAGGAGAGCCTCGTCTCTTTGCGGCGAAAAAAAAGCAGCCGACCGATCGTCTCGTTCGACGAACTTACCGAATGTCAGATTTTGCGCCGAAGCCGGAAGTTTCGTGACATTCCTCTTTTTCATCCGTTCATCTTCTTCATACGACTCTTCGTTCATCAGGATTGCTCTCCTTCCTCTTACGCACCCTTTATTCATTATCTTAACTCGTAATTTTTATCGCGATTCACAAGTTGAGCGCGCTAGAGAAATATACCAAGGTTGCAAATTTCGTTTTGGAGAATAAAATTGATCACGCGAAGAACATAAATTCTGGTATAAAAATACACATAGAAGAGGTTTCGATAAGAAGTACCTAAAAACGGATACGCAATTTATATCTATAATATACACAAAATTCGATGAAATTTTCTGTAACGAGAATATCCTGTCCATTCTGAAATCAGCAAAGACACGGTGCTCAGGTCTAACACACTTACCCGCAACGCGGATGTATCTGTTCCCCGTCGGTTGCCGTGGGAGTTCATTCGTTAGAGCTGGTACATTGTTCGTTTCTTTGATTTCGGCGTGGAGAACGCCAGGGTCATTAGCCTAGGATCCATTGTCTTAACCCTCCGTAATCCACCGTGACTTCCAGAACCGTTTCATACATATGGATCACTGTCAGATCGACTTCGTTACTTTCAAAGCCTGCCGATCGTCGCGACGAATGTGTGCGCATGCGCGTGCATGTACACGCTCGCAACCCAGCGCGCAATAACTCGGCTTTGCATCGTGGCGGGAAAAGTACTCACGTAGGTGCGCGATGAGCGACGATTATCTCCTTAAAGGCTAAGGAATTGGAGTTGAGAAAGGTCAGGGCGCATGCGCGGTTACCGAAATGTGCGCGTCGCTGGTAAAATGGGTATATCCAGCGCGCATCCGGGTCCTCGCTCACCGAGGCGGCTGAGCGCCGTTAGGAGTGTTACATTAAAGGGGCATTTAATCGGACGTAAAATTACCGCTTTATGTGGAAGCCCAGGAGGGGCAGGCGGGGGCAAAAGGTCAATGCGGTTAGCAGAGGCATGCGCGCATTCCCATACGTTAAGCGCTTTTTCTCGATGATCCGTTCCTTCGTATTTTCTCATAAGAAGTCGCACCCGCATAAATCGCATCGCGCGGGATTCAGCGGTGGAGGAGCGCGCAACGATGAACGTGGCATTTCGAGGGGCCGATTCCTCGTCGGGGGGGATTCTTCCTAAACGTGCCGCCGCTTACGTAACGATTCTTTACCAGCCTGCGATATAAACCTTCTGGAAACTCGACGGGTCGTACCGTTTCTCCGTGGAAAAAGTAATTAATCGGTTCCTAAAAAAAAAACGCTGCGCCTTACTTCTTAACCCGCCTTAGGACATAGCAGGTTATATCAGCGAACTACACGTATCCTCGAGTAGGACGTCGATGCTCCCATCCCAGGCACCCGTTACTATCGAATTAACACACGCGAATATCCGAGTAACCCATCGCTGTTGCGCTTTCGACCACGCTAAAGCATAGCACTTAGACTTCCAATCCGCAAACTTCGATCACCCGTTACTGTTCACGTTAAGTTCACATAAATTAATTGAAGTAATAAATCATATTTACATAAACCTAGTGGAGTAGTCATTCCAACTACCGATCGCTACATGTCAAACAGTTCCATCCTAAAAACCCATAATCCAAAACGAACTTCATTATAAAATCCTTTCGCAGCCTTTGCATTCGAACCTTTCTCAAATCCTTTAGCGTAAAACCTTCTGAACCAAGAAGGGAAAGAAAGATTTCACAAGAGGGAGGGGCGAAGCAGGGGTTAAGGACTGCGTTCGTCGTACGGTTCAAACGGAGGAGGAGGAGGAAGGAAAAAAAGTAGCGGGCGCATAAATCGCGTCTCCGGCTACGCCGGTAGAAGGCTCGGACGAGAGGGAGTCCGCTGTAAACGCGGCATTTCGCATCGGCGGTTCACTCGGGGGATCGGCGCTCGGCGATCTATCCGCACGTGAGAGAGGATAACGATAACGGGAGTGCACGCCTGGGAAAACGATCCGCGCGTTCGTTCGTCTTCCGTGAGATGTGGCCGCCGGTTTGCCCGGCGCTCCGTCCTGCGCTCGCTCGGAGAGGGAGGGGGGGAGGAGGAAAGGGCGACGGTGTAATACAATGTTATTTATTTGCCGCGCTAAAGCTCACAGGTGAACCGATTAAACGTTAGATCACCGGCCCAAGGCGCTGACACTCGTACCCGGGCCCCGATCTACGCGTTCTTAGCACTTCGCCTACCAGCCAAGCCCCTCTACATACTTGTCGCCGGCCTAATAGGATGAAAAAACGTCGCTGCTGGTGACACTACGTTGGGTTGTCGCGCAAGAATGCACATGGCTACTTTGAAATCTCCAGGAAGGTTCGTTGTAGGGAATGTCCGAAAATTCACGCAAGATCGGGATATTTCAAGAAAAGAGTGCGCATGCGCTGGCGAAAGCGAGAAAGCTATTTACCCGATATACTATTCCATATATAACCTTGTACTGTATATTTTATGAATCGATAGGAAATTTATAATTTTTAGTTCTAAACCTGGTTTTTATCAAAATTGCTTCTTGTGGAATGACTTGGTGGAATTGGAAAATCGTTTGGAACACGTGGAGAGATTCTAATACTGCGATCGCTGACTGATATAGAATAACATTATCGAGTTCAGTATTCGGAGGATGTCGTTTTTCCCACGCCTCTTCATAATTATCATTTGGAATTTAATTTATAACCTTTAAAGTCAAGGCGACACTCCATGCTTGGATAAGCATCAAAATGAATTTCTTAACATACTCAGAACGAGCAAGAGGTCGAGCTGGATATACATAAATAGCATAATCGACACGTCGTTGATTCAATCGATACGCACTAGTTTCGAGGAAGCTCCATATTCGTATTGCAATTCATAAGACGTGGCGTTGAAAATTCGATCCCTCGGACACCGGTAGGTAAGCGCTAGCGTGGAAGCTCCGATTATTCGGCTCCCGGCTGTCGAAGCATTCGGCGTCTCTACACACGCCCGCTTTTATGTACACCGGAATACCATCGATCGCGATACCAGTCCCGCCGATCGTTACTTTCCGCGCGCTTGTCCGGCCAATTAGCCACGGTTATTGCCATTTTTGCCCCTCGCGCACCGGCGAGTCTAGCCGGACGATAGTGTGGGAAGCGTGTCTCGCCGCGTAATCGTGCCTCCTTTCAGTGACGAGTACCCGTCGGTTCTATCCTGACTACCGTATCTCGCGTCTTTCAGCCCTGGCAGTCGATTCCGCGGGAGATTGCGCCGTTTAGTCGATACGCTGCCTCGATCGGTCGGATTATTTGGCGTGAGATTTTACAGCGCAATCCTGGCCCTCCAAAGCGCCTCCTCCTCGCCTTCGAAGCTCGAGCTTGCGAATGTCGTTGGTATGCAACATTCCGTCCGTACGAACGATTCGTGACCGGCTGGCTGAAGCTTTAGAAAGCTTCGTATCCCCGTAATGTGTGACTCGCTTTGTCACAGGCCGCGCTATCGTGATTGTTTCGTAAGGTATATGATGCGCGTACATCTGATAACTGAAACTAATGGTGGGGCCTTGCCCCCCAATGCCAGAGTTTGAGGACTCTCGGGGAAGTCGTGAGCTTGAACTTTGATGACATCGAGGAAATGCCGTGAACTTTGACTTTGGATTATGCAGATGGAGCTCGTGGCTTATTGAAAGCGGAGGGAGGTACATTCGCTCACATAAGCGGAGGTTTGCCAGGTCGTCGTCGAGTCAAAATCGAAGAGGAGGATACTGCGGTTTGAATTTGTTGTCCGGGAAATCGACCGATATTAAGAAAGCAAAGTCCCCTGACTCATCATTATTATTTCTTCTAAAGGGTCACTTTAATAAGCGAGTATTCGTATACGAATATTGATGAAAGCGGGGTTAATAAGCGTTAGATCATAACTATTTATCGTAGACCAGCGTGCAATCTTGGGATCGATTTGGCTCGCATGGTCGACGGCGCTCGAGGCGGGAAAAAATTCGTCGAGGGCGATTACCGGTAGCGTCCTTTTTCCCTTCCACCTCGCTAGGGCCATGTTCAATAAATGTAATCGCTCCGCCGTCTATACCCAGGACGCGACGTTACACGGACTTTCTGGGATGTAAGGTCGGTGCTACGAGAAAGGGTTCCATGGCGAAAATCGGTTAAACCCAGATCCGTATTTGCCGGCGTGCAAAACCCATAGAGTGCAACGAGCGCTGTGAGCATCGCTGTACGCGAAGCGATGGCTCGAAGCGATTTCGAAACAGTTCAATAGCTGCGTGTATGTAGAAGCGAAGCTCCAGAACCAGATTTCTTCGAATCGAATCGCCAGGAATCGATGGGCATTGATTATCGGAAACTAATATATCCGCCATTTAAAATCCTGCCCACGCGATTTGACCAATCCTCGATCACCATTAGATTTAGCCGGAAGTGGCATTTTGTTCGAGTCCCGGTTAAATTAATTAGGCTCATCTTGGAAATGCTGTGAGCAAGGAGTAAAATATGTGGAGTATTAAACCGATGTTATCGAGAATGTTTCGATAAGGGTGCAACGGTCAGCTAATAAAAGTAACGACGTTAATAATGACGCTATTAGTTGCGGCCTAATGACCATCATTAAGCGAGTACTAATCGGGGCGAGTATCACAGAAATTGTAACAATAGGTAAGGCCAAGCGCTCGGCTCGCAACAACACTTATTCAGGTATCAGTGATGGATCGGAACAATTCTGGAATCGTACAATGAACACTTTCGGACGAGTCGCGGGCCTGGGATAAAAACTTTTTTCTCGTATCAAATATCGTCTTAAACTTTCACTCCCGTGCGCACAAAAACTGTTCGGTTAGGGTACAAGATACGTAAATATTCGTGTCAGATCTGTAGATAAGTATTTCTGAATTTTTATCCTTGGATTAAAGTATCATGCGCATAATACTCGTGCGCACACATTAGTCTGCGATTTGTATTTTACGATTTGTGCGTTTATAGTATAATTTGATACCTTTTCGCGTTTTATCAACGTCATCGATCGACAAGTGACCGTAAGATTTGAGGAGGACGATTTCTACACGGCTTGTAAGAATATCTGAATTCAATCGATACATCCAAGTTCGGTTGAACAATAGCGAGCGGCTCGTATCCGTCGCTGCGCCTTCCGTCTTGGATGCAAGCCAGGAGCACGCTTTCTTCCCCATATTAATCTGGGCTTGTTGAGCGCGCTTCTTATCCTTAACGGATTTTTCCGGGTTTTTACAATAGCTTTGCGCAACACAAGCACTTTATCCTTGACGTAGCTGCTCGCCTTGGCGATGATCTTAGCAACGAACGGTACATCCTCGGACAACGGCCGCTGCCGATGTAACTCAAAACGATCCTTTTTCACTCGCCGCGGTAAAGGGAAAAGCTCGTGCAAAGTTTCTTAAAATCCAAGAGCATGCTTGAGTTGCGGTCAGGAGATCGGGAAATCAGGAATTATTGGAAACAATTTCTGAGTCATCCTTCACGATACTTTATTAGCTCCCTAACTCTAGGAGAAATTTGCTTATTTATATACAATTATATCGTCGTGGAAAAGGTATTTAAATACATTTATATCGTCGTGGAAAACTTTAAAGCGAAAAGCGAGCATTTAGAAGTTTTCTTCGCCAGGAAGAGGGTTCTTGGAAGATGATTTCGAGGCTGTTCGTCTCTACACTGTCAGGTGCACCCGCGCCTTGCGCTCGAGGTGCATGCACGAAAAGCCACGAATCCAGATAGCTTTCGATTGCGTCATCGCGGGCGCACGACCGAAACGAAGATTTTAGCGCGTACTTGGCGCAATTATCATCAAAATGCATCGCAGTATCGATCGGTATTAATTGCCCCGTACTTTCACTCGGTGACCTTTATAATCGACGCGGCCGTAATGGACGCCCCGCACAATTCATCATTGTCACAGGAGAAAACTTAATTGGGACCAGTGTAATGTATCTTTGTAATTGATTTCGAGGCACCGCCGTTTTCTAGCGCCGTTACTCCACCAGGATACACGATCGGGAATCCCTTTTTCTTTTTTTATCCGCCGTTCCGCGCTTCGGTAACCGGGGCTCGTAATTGATAGTTCATTTCTTGAATTGACGGTCTCGCCAAGATTATTTTCTGGGGTAAGCAAGGCGTGTACTCGGTCGAAATCGTACCCGAGATCCCATCGGCCGATTAATATGCACGCTATATCGGGAGAATACGCAACGTGGATGCGATGTAACGTGAAATTAGCACGTGTTGGTTTTATCGAAGCCTTTACCACTCCCTTATTAAGGGAAATTCCCTTTCGTTACTTCCCTTTAACCGGAACGGAGCTGGCATGTACGCCACAAATAAGGGTTCGGTTTTATCCGCATTTTTAATCGGTCGAAATTGATATTCCGTAATCGCGAGTAATATTTAAATTCCCGGTACAAAGATGAAAATCATTAGCCACGGTGCTTGTACAAATGTCAGAATCAGCCACGGCTTTAACATTAGAACGCTGTCCTGTACGATTTACCGGATATACCAGTTTACAGCCGACATTGCTCCCAATGTAAATACGCATTCTGCTAAATGACCGATACGAACACGCAGAAATTATTCTTGATTTAATCCCAACATCGATTCCCCTGATGATGATTATTGCGTGGAATAATTAACCATCTCCAGAATACCTGTTCGAACCTTCTTCTAGCACGTAACCGATTATTACCTTGTATCCACCACCCAGTGTTTACGTTAAACCATAGACGAGCCTATTCCAAAAATAACTTGTTGCAAATATAAAAAGAAGATACCTATATCTAACTAAAACTAGCGTTTCTTCATTTTTCTCGAAGTTGAAATTATCCCACTTAAAAAAAAAAACGGCTCCCATATACGCCTGTGCTGGTACAAAGGTTAAGGAACATATCGAAAGCACAGTACTCCCAATTATTCGTTAGGGAGAAACCATGGGGCAACGCTCATAAAGGAACTCAAGGTCGTTTAAACAACCTTTCCAAATCGTTCACCGTAGTTTTCACCCGGAAACTGCGCTGGGGTCGCAGTTTGCGGAGAACAAAGAGCCGCTGCGGCTCGCGACATCCTGCGCGCGGGTGCGCATGGCGGATACGCGAGGATACGCCGGTAGACGTTTATATTCATTGAACGATAAAGCGGGCCTGGCAAGCGCCGGCGTGGCCAGTGGACGAGGATGTGATCTGTGTCGGTCGATTGCAACAATGCGCTTTGTGCAGCGTGCCACGGGGAGGGCATTGCTGCGGCCAGCCCTGGCACAATGCTAAGCCGCGCGACATATGGACTTGGTAACCTCTCTGCTCGCCTACGTGCACGTGCCGTCGCTCGACTTTCCGCGTTTCCTCCAGACTGTGGCGCACGACTCGCGTTCCTTGCGCGAGTACTGGGTTTTTCTATTGGAAAGCTCGCGGGCTTGTATTTGGCTTTTGGTTTTTTACGGTTCTCGTTTTGTCCCCAAACTGATGTTCATGGGATCTTACCTGATTTTTGCTTGTTTAGGATTCTCGTTTTGTCCTCAAACGGATGCCCATGGGATTTTACTTGGTATCTGCTTATTTAGGATACTCAATATGTCCCCATGTGCTTGTATTTGGTTCTTGCTTTTTTACGGTTCTTTCTCTGTCTCTAAATGGAGGCCAATGAACAAAATGGCCACTGTAGTTTACCGATATTGATTACACCACGTGACCTTTACATGTGATTACAAAAAACGCAAGCATTTTTTGCTTAAATCCATTCTTAAATTTACAATGGACATTCAAAGTATTTGGGTCTCCTCGAGTGTCTGCACTTTGTAACTTCCTGGAAAGAAATTCCTGGGCAATCCAAACTAAGGATACAGGGCTCAGTTCTGCCGTTGAGCTTTTCTGTATCATCGCGCATGCGCAATAAAGGCACGACTAGGCGGGAATGCTGCCGATAGAAATTCAGGAATAATCATGGGAGAGCTCGCTCGACTTATCGTCGGCGTCACGCTCGTTGCCCCGATTTACGCCGGTTTACACGAGTAATGTTACGTTAAGGCACTCCTCGCGGCGCGTCGTAATATCGTTTATAAAGTTTCGCGGCCGGAGCATCGAGTCATTGGTTAGTTAAGAGGGCGTCCTCTCGTTCACGGAGGAGGGCTGAATCCCAGTGCAAAGTGTTTCTTCTCGAACGATCACGGATGAGATATGAACGGGCCGGCCGCTGCCAGGTTTGAAGGGCTGTGCAAACGATCGGTCGTTGAACCACGAGGGCGAATTATTCTTGAAATATTATTCCACGCCAAAGAGCCGTGGAAAACGAGGTGTTACGAGCGCGCTTGGTTCTGACGAATTGGACGTTCAAAGCCATAGGCAAGTTCGCCTCGCTAGTATGTAAACGCTCCACGGTGAATTCACTTTTGAAAGCGCAAAGATCGGTGCCCCACACCCTCGCGTCTCGGGACTGTAGAAAAGTCGGGGCAAGCTCTAGCCAGCTCACTGGGGATATACGCGCATCGACACGTATTATTCATTCGCTTCGAGGTACAAACGAGGTACTCGATCCTTCCTCCAGCGTGTCTTTGTTAACTTCAGGTTTACGTTTACACTCGTCGCGTACACGGGTACAGGCGCACTTTTCCATGGCAGACTTCACCTTCCACTACGGACCGATCGTAGCGACTTTATCTCCGGCTCCTTTTACTACCGTGAGAATATCGGCGGTGCGCACGCGTTAACCATAAATCGCGGTTATCGCTGCGGTGCTCAAGGCGGTTCTGATAATTGTGCTAACCCGGCTCGGTTTCATTAACCGCGCTTTCCTTGGACTCCATAAATTTCGTGGCAAAACACGGGAAACGGTGAGTAACTTGGCTCATATCGTGCCGGGCTTTTGGGCCAATCGGCTCTCACCGATCCTCGTTTCACGGTCCAAACTGTTCTCCGGGCTTGGGCGCACTTGCGGCACCGGGGGAGCACGTACAAACCTCCAAAGTGGCGCACGTGTGTCCTCTGTACGTGTGTGCGTGCTCGACGCTACGGGCCCAGCCGTTCGTGTCCAGGGGCCACTGACCTGGGCCCCCTCGCCCAACCAGAATTTGCCGAGGCAAACCTGCCGGTCCGACGGCCTAAACTTTCGGTAATGAACCCATTGTTATACCCGTCACCGTATATCATGCCAAAAGCCGCGGTAATAGAAGTTTTTCGATATTTCGGCGAAAGCCAGCCAAGCACGAGAACTTCGAGATCCCTTTATCGTACGTTAACCCCCGAGGGGGCTACGCCTCGTACATTCTCGTACGATTTCAGCGCGGCTTTGGTTCCACAAGCAGACGCGGTTCGAACTCTTCTCGGACTCACCGAGACGTGCCTGGCTCGCAGAAAAACGATTGTTCGTTCCTTGCACGAGCCTGCGAGAGTAATGAATTCTTTCCCGGGCCCCTTTTACCGACCAGCAATGCCCGAGCGTAACCGCAGGCAAATGTACTCGCATACGCGATAACTATTATCCTTTAGCTCTGCGTATGACCGTAACTATGATGGTACCCGTACTCCGTATCGCTTCCTCCCTTTTTCAGTGGCGAGCTCAATATTTTTTCCTTGCGCTTGCTGGAATACCCGTTTAGAGTTTAAGTCGTGCTCTGTTTTTTTTTTCTCGTGCCGATGTTCGTGAAAGTAGGAAGATACCATCATGATTCTAATGTTATTGAGACCGAGGGTTATTTGCGAATTATGTTTGAAATATTCTCGAAGTTCTTCGTTAAATGTGGGGAGTGTGGAAGTATTCACGCGGCTCTGTTACGTTCTTGAGTTATAAAAATTGAGCGTGCCTGTTAACACGAACTCCAGCCGCGGATGTATGTTACGTCAATCAACGAGCCGCGGCGCGGAGTACATTGCGCTTTTTCAAGGTCCTTCATTGACCATCGATGTCGACGCGTAACCGCGAGCATACATACTTGCCGCATGCGAAACCGCCATGTGGAAAACGCGTACTAACGACCATTGTCTCTTAATTTCGCATGCGAATTGGCTTTGATCGTGCGCGTTCTACGGAACGCGGTGCTCCTTTCAGTGGCGTATTCCAGATTCTTCGCGATAAGCATCGCGTCCACCTTGCGTGCAAAGCCAGCGCCGAAATCTCTCTGGGCTTAGAACATGGCGATTTTGCGGTGAACGTAAATTACACTCGCGCACAAACGTTGTAAAGTAGCATTACGATATCAAGATGAGTTTTTGTGTAACACGGCTTTTGTCAAATAAAAGTGGACTTCAAGGTCGGGGTCAGTACTTTATGGCGGTGCGCGCGAGTATTGTATCTACGAAATTGTAATTGTCTTCAGCCCTGGTAATGCTTCAGCGCGCTTTTTTTCGGTTTGCGTTTAAACGAGCACGAAAAGAATGGCTTGCGGCTTATAGCGCTGAAGCGGTCTCGCAGTGGAATAGGCTAGGACGCAGCCAGCTTCATAAAGAAGCTCTTTTATTGGTCCTTAGCGACCGAGCGTAGCCACAACCTCACCACATTCGCCATACAGAAAGGAAAAAAAAACACAGCCGCACTATTGTCCCAGTGCCGCGATGCCCTTAAGTTCACATATGAATATGACTATGATGATACTCATAGCGTGGGTCGCTTTGTTCCTCCTCGTCGGTCCCGTCTCACCCCTCAATGGCGTAGACCAGCTATTTTCGCAGTCTTTAACAGGAATATCTGCTTTCTGCGCTGACCTCGCGTAAACAAAAGTTTAATTTGCAAAGCCCTCGGGAAACGGTGCTCGTATAAATGCCCGGCGGCTCTAACAACGACGAGTGACTTCGATAAGGGTGACGATCGTTCATGGAGTGTCGAGATATACATACTCGGTATTTTATGATACAAATCGAACGGTTTAGATTGTATAAATTATACGTGAACTTAACTACTTCTATGAAGCATACGAAGAGTTTTATGAAGCGTGCACAGTAGAAATTCTTGAAAATCTTTGAGGAAAATTGAAGTTTTGCATCGTTATGCAATCAGAGATATAAAGAAAATCAAATGTCGTATTTCTTTTATTTCTTTCCACTGAACCAATTAGTACGATGAGATAAACACATGCCAATATAAGAGTGATAAAAATTTGTTTATCGTTCTTGTATTATACGATACAAGAGATGATGCGCCAGCTCGAGTGGAAGTGCAATATCACAGTTCCGTTGTCCTTCGTAATCTTTCCATCTTCTCAGGCCGGCCGATTATTTCGCAGAAACGCTCATTGATTATTACGACACTCGAGCGGTATTGGCGATCGTAGGTGTTATCGAATTTACTCGCTATACTGCTCTCTGAAAATGGAGGAAACGCTCGTGGGCCTCGATGACATTGTGAAAACCACCGTGAGTGCTGCGTCACTGGGAACATTGTCTGCGAAAAATAAATGTATGCACGCACTCCCATTGTGCGAACACGCATGGCAGGACACCGCAGAAGGGTTTTTGTTTCGACGAATGGTGGAACCTGTGCGGCCAGTCGTGTCGTGTGCCATCGAAATAAAGTTACGCGCTTATTGTTGCAAAAAGCTGGCGGAGAAGTTGGTACAAAAGGACTGCCTTCCCTTCCGCTGCGTTCGCGCGTTTTTTTTTCACCCATCGCCCATTATTTCCACGCTCGTGTGACATCTTAGGCGGAAAGTATTCGCAATGCTAATGTTTGATATTTTCACATCGGCGAAAGATACGAGGTCGTTAAAAAATAGTTTCTTCAGAACACTGATATTTTATTTTACTAACACGAAAGCTTTTACGGATGTTGCATCAAGCTTTTGAACTCTCTTACGACAAAGACTAAAGTGCTCATCGTGCCTGGAATAATCATCTATTGACCTTCAAATTATTATTAAAATTATCTTTCCTTTAAATTATTGTATCATATATTCCACGTGCTGTACAACAGAGATACTGTAGTATCACAATGGCGGTTAGAAAGTAACGTATATTCGACAAACGAGGACTCCGCAACAGCTTCATACCGAAGTGCGAACAACGCTTACGTTCGACTCAATGGAATTTTGAAAGTATCCCTCGATAGGACCTTCCAACTTCGTTTGATTTATCCCCTGGACAGAGTTAACGAGCACTTGTAAGTAGCGAGACCTTCCCGCAAGTAAAATACCATTTTTTCACTGTTATACCCGCATGAAATATTTCGCGTCGACGCGTATAATTGCAGTGTGCGAAAGGAGTGATACATAATTTTCAAATATGTCCAACGCCGGGGCGACATTATATACAGAGGCGGAGTTGACTTCCTCGTAGTTGGTTTTTACCTTGAATTTATCGACAAACATAATTGAACGTTCCAGGCCCGGCCTCGAAGACCTGCGTGGAATCTTTTGTAGTGACTTTTCGGACCCGATGCCCTCGAAGCGCTACCTTCGGCATTCCCATCGATATTCCCCATACCCGCTGTTTTTCCACATCCAAGTCTCTGCTCCGCGCATTGCGCGAGTTTTTTTTCTCCTTCATTTCCAAAGGATATCTCGAAAACATTCTACACGCAAGACGACGATTATTACTGCAATTCTCAGGGTCGATAAAAAGCTTATCGATTATCAGTAATGACACGCGTATAGCAAGGACATCGATACGAGAGGTGAAGCATTTTTCTTAAAAAAAAAAAAAAAAAAAGAAAGAAACAAATATATCAAGGCTCTTTACTCTTTACTCGAGATAAGATTCGATATAACAACGCGCAACAGGGTGTAAAGCAGGACCCGCATCGCGACGGAATTCTAGCGCTTTGCAATTATGCGGCATGATGCGTGTATAATTATACATATCCCGCCGCGGAAAGGATAAATAATTTTGGAATCCACAGGGCGGCACGAGGCCATTATAAGCAGGGGCGGGTTGGCGTTCTTCACAGTTGGTTTTCGCCTTGGATTTATCGAGCGGCTTAATTGCCCCTCGAAACTCAGTCTGGCGCCCTTTGTCGTGGTTTTTCTGAGTTGGCCGAAGTTACGACACGCCTATAGACCGGCATTACCTTCCCCGTTACCTTTTGCATCCCCGATATCCAGCGCCGGCGGATCCGCGGCAGAGAATTACGAGCCTTCAGACTGATTATTAAGTCCCGAAGATTTAAGGCGGTGCTTTAAATACTCGGGTAGTACATTGAACGAAATTCATTTCGCAATGGAAGAGCGTGCCCCGGTGCGTTCGTCCTTTTACCGCTCGAATCGGTTATATCTTCTGGCCGCGCGGTTGCACATCTGGAATTCGAAATTAAAAGCATCTACGCGAGCGCGAAAGCAGAAGTGAGCCGGGCTCGCCTCGCGGCTCGCTCTTGTTCGAACCGGGTTATTACGCCGGCGGGATTATGTGCCGGGGGCAATAAACCATGGATTTTAATTGCCCCCTCTCGATAAAACATTCCCGATGAAGACGTTCCACCCCTCGATGGGCCTCCGTCGGGCCAGAATGGAAAATTCAAATTGCTCATCCCGAGGAAGACATCCAGCAATTTTCATTAACCGCTGATGAGCCCTTTCTGCGGGGCTCCTGGTCTTAACGATGCAACGACGGATGACCCTTAACATCGAGCACCGCGCGCGAATATCCGCGCGGGGCCCTTCGATGCTCACTCCTGGCCGGCCTATTCTTCCTCTCGCAGCAACCACCGGCCGCTCCGTTCTTCGATCTCGAAGATCGTTCCTCGCCTCGGTTGTTTGCTTTTCGATCGATGAGATCCTTTGTCCTGGAGCCCACCACCGGCCAGTACGGTTCCCGGACAACAACCGGTCCTAGAGTGTACGTATTGCATACAGAAATCCGGAGGTAGTAATTACGATTTGAGCTCGGTTATTTCGCAAGAAAGTACGCGAGGCCCCTATCCGGCGAGGCGCTCGATCGGGATGATGCCGAATCAAACGTGGGATTAAGAAAATTCTCATACATAACCAATGGCATCGCGAGCTCGCCCCGTGGTATATAAGCACGGTGATTTCCTCGGGTGCCTTGATGAAAATTTCGCGCAGCATCGCGTAACCGTTATATCGTGCGCGTACCGTGCAAAGCACTCGCGCCGGGACTGCGAGGAATGAAGTCATTACGGGGACTACGTAGGGTGATATAGAGAGGGGGGAAGTGGGAGGGGTGAGGGGCGGCAGCAGCGTAGAAATCGTACGAGATCACCGTGCAGTCGTTTATCTCGATAATGCCGATCGGGCAAACTAGGGTCGGCATTGTCAGTACCGAAATTTCAGTCCAGCCGCGTTGCGGGCAAACAAGTATAAAGCGAGAAGCGTATCGGGATCTCCCAGAGATCCCCGCAGTCCGCAGTGCCAATTTGCATGACCGATGATCGAGCGCCAGGATACTCGAGTGACTAGGTGCATCATCATTACGCACTGCCAAGATACGATCAAACTGTCGGTAATAATAGTCGCGCGACCCGGCGCACGTACATGAAGGCAGGGTCGCGTTTATTAAATTACGTCAAATTATTGGTACGCTTCGAGGCTCGATTACCCAGATAGGGTTAGGCATAGAGCAGCTTTACATAGTTGTTTAACAGTCTTGGATCACGCTCCTTTCCCAATTAGGTCAAATATCGCGGCGCTTGGTAGCGTGTAATCTTCGATCGGATCGCATTTTTCGTCTTTGTTCCTTGGCATTTCGAACAATCCGAGGGAAAGTACTCCGTTTCTGCCGATTTAATGTCTCTGTTTCTTACCGAGTAACGCCCCCCTTCCCCCTCCCCCCTCCTCTCATTCTCGTACACTTATGAAGCTCGATTAAGGTCTATCGATATATAGAAACGAGTTTAAACCAGTTTTTACTTCGAGTCTCTTGGTGCGAGGGGGGCTTCACTGCACGAGGGTGTAACGCGATATATTAGTATTTGCGACATGATTTAGGGATGATATCATATGACTATTAGTGCGTTGGCCAATAATGTCCAGCGTACGTATACAAATATCTTATTAAACTGTTTCGTATAAGAGGCTGTATCTCATAGGAACATAAGCGCGTGTATGAAAGGGGCTTTGTTTCGACGTTGGAAAGCTGTCGAAAAAGATAATAGCGGTAACAAGACTGTTTATTACTGATGGTGAGATAAGAGAGATTAGTGCTTGTGATTATAATAATTTCATACATCCATCTTCTTACATGCACTTTTAAATAAGGATTTTGAATGGAGCAAGGGCTTTAATCAAACGTTGTGTCCATTTTCTGTTCAGATTCGACCGACGAAGGGCTGAAGAAGGCAAAGAGCGGTCCGGATGGGGCTCCATGGATCTCTGACGTCTTCGACTAATCAAAATTCATAGCCAGAGCTCAAGCAAGATTAGAGAGATGGGGGGTTTAGTAACGATCCCACCATGCTTCTCGTATTAATTTAATTACACCCGTGAAAGCCATTCGAACTCATCGTCCGATATTTACACACATTTACACGTACATGCCAGCTATACATGAGAAGCGTACACGAGCATACAGTGAGTGAACGAGGGGAAACCCGAAAAATCGCACCAGATTAATACAACGTGCCTCGTGTGATTCTCGATTAACGGTGGGCGAATTTGATGAAAGTATACCAGAATGTTTTACAATCGGATGAGAAAAAGAAGGACGGTGATTAACCATTTATTACGGTTTGATTTATACATATAATACATACTTTATTATACGTACACCAATTACTCCATAGATCGCACGTTTATATTTTTTTTTTTATCACGCCGTCTTATCGACCTCGTTTCTTGAAATTTCTGGAAAAACTATTATCTTGCGTTTCCATCAGCATTTTTCTAAGCAAAAGGAAACTGATTAAGCGCCGTTATCGATTATTGAGAATACACGCGAGTCACTCAAGTTTTTGCGTGTGACGAGATTATCTTTTAAAGAGGAAAAAGTCAAGAGGAAATCAGAGGAAGGAGGAAAAAACTGGTTTATGCTGTCCGAGGGAGGCTTGAGAATTTCCAAAGATTTTCTCGTGACACGTTAATTATGGAATCGCCACGTACACGAGTAGTTGAGATTACGAAGAAACGCGCCGTTAAGTGATCTAATAGCAAGCGTAGTTAAGAATACGAATGCCATAATAATGACCAAGTTTTGTGGTTGTACTTAAGTCATACTTTACATTCTACTGTACCGTTAAGGCCTTAAATATAAGCTACTTCATATTCCACTATCGGAGTGTCTTATCGAGTTAGCGTTACGTTTACTGTAGTTTTACGAATCGATAAGCTGCACGAGACTTTCCCTTCGAAGGGTCGATCATGAATCGGCGAAACTGTCATCCTTCCACAAATATCCCGACTAGATGCACGTGCAACTCGAAGAGAGGAAAAAGTATTTGCCGCTAGTAAGAGTTAAGAAATAAATCATGAGCGATTATCCACCATATCGAATGCATTTATCTACAAAGGTACTTCGCGGAGAAGTTTCTGTAATGTGATACGCCGTTCGTTCTTAAGCTTTACCCTTTCAACTGCGTATACTACGGTCCAAGATGAAGGAAAAAAAAAAACGGAAAGAAAGAAAAAAAAAGCGAAACGAGATAATACATTAGCGATACATCAATTTTCCGCCCAAAACAACGAAACGTTCAATCACGGCCCATCAATTCTGAACCGCGAGGGAGCATCCTCGAGGCTCCGCGGTGTGCTTGAAAGGGTCAAGCCTCGATTTCTTAGAAACAATTTATCCTCACTTGTGATCACCTTGCTCCACCCACGAAGCGAAAAGCGTAAGCTCGAAGAATCAACCCCGGTGATTCTCGTTTCAGCATATCTTAAGTGCCACTCGCTGATAATCCGGCATGTAATAGCGGAGCATTCTTAGCCGCGGCCGCGCGATCGGCTTGTCCGAGGAAAAATTGTGAGACGCTTTAGGTTACTGTCGTGCGCATTTAGATTTGTCCAAGCGTTAGGGACGCCGAGAAAGGCCTGCGACACGCGAGTCCGCCCAGGGGTTTTCTTCGGCACACCCTCGCAGGATACACTTATCGAGGCCGCCCGTTCGGCTAATGGTCCCGACCAAAGCACGCGTTCGGACCTTGGTCTCGCTTTTGTGATTATTATTTAAGTATACAGGCTAAGAGTACCGTAGATTAGACTTTCTACTGTTGCGAATGGGCCCGTCGGTTATGCCGTCGTACCTAACAAAGGGCTCCTTTTGTTTTCGTACGCGCCAAAATGGCGCTCCCGCCTTCACCCCCCACCCCACCCTCGCGAACCAATCCGAGAATGATGGAAATTCCATTTGGAATTACTCTCAGGAATTCCAGCGGTCAAAAGCCGCCGTGATTTCGGGGCGCATCGCGGATCGGTCGACGTCCGATCGTGTTCCAGCGCGATTCTCTGAGGAGGGAAGAAAGAAAGGAAAGGGAGAGAGAGAAGGTACGAGGTCGTTCGTCGGGGGATCGTTGCTAATGTAATCGCGAACGATCTCGTAGGAAGAATTCGAACGTGGTCCTGTTTCCAGTGAACCACTGGAGGCGTACGACCGGGAGGGACGCCTGGTATCGTCCATGGAAGGTCGATAGATTATGTCGGCGTACGCGGGGCCAAGACGTGCCGAGCAGATCGCGCCACGCGATCTGAAGACATTTATTTCGACGTATTAGCTATTAAAGGTGTATCATAAGCTCTAGACTTACGTTAACGATATAGATAGATTTTATTATTATGATAAACATTATATTGCGTAATGAATTTGTAGAAGGCACTCGGTCCCCTTTACGACGGAGCTCTGTGCGCTATGGTGCCGTCCCACGGGGATTTGCCTTCCCGAGCTCGCAGAGAATCTGATTTTGCCACGACGACGTACGGCCGGAAAATTGTTCACACTTCATCGCCGGACGTGATTTACGCGCTTCTGCCGCCTGACACGCTCGATTTGCTTCCGACGGATGCGTTTTCTCGATAACAGTTTTGTCGATGCTTCTATTCGGTATTGCTTGAACTCCTTGCTTGCCGAACTCTGCCGGTCGTATTATTTGAAGAGGCGACCGCGAGAAAGCCTATCGGTGAATCACCGTGGAGGAGTAACTGTCGGTAGACGATCGCGGAAAATTTCGTGGCGAGCATGCGATTCGAGAGAAGTGTTCTTCTGGATATCGCGAGTGAGATCCACCGTGGATTATCAATGGCGACACACGGCGTTTTAAGTGACGAGAGAAACGAAATACGCATCGCAAGTAGTTCGACGTTTTCTTTTCCTTTACTCTAGTTGTTCGGGGCATTCGGTGTACTCGTATTCGTGGAATCTGCGCGAATGCTCGATAATCGCCTACTGCGCATAAATCATCGTATCTCTATATTTGGTTAAAAGTAATTCGCAAGGTGTTGAAGTTTCCTAATTTCACGTACGCAAGAGAATTCCATTCGAGTTATTTCGTGATCAATGCTCAATACTTGCTTGCGTGGATTGTTTAACGTTATTTAAATTATCGGTATTTATTGGAAATTTTATGATTTACAACTCGGAAATAGTGACTATTTGGATTCAGACGAACAATCTGATTTTTTTTTCTTTTTTTTTAAGTAGATCAAATATACCACGGTTGGCGCTAAATCATATTATCGAGCGCTGACGAATACTCAGTCCCAGACTGCATTTAGCTGACAAAATAGACATGAGTCCGGGTCTAGTGTGAATCGATCATTCCATCGGCGGTTGCGTTTTCGCGGCGAAATTCTTAGCACGTAAGGGTCGAGGACCGTTGTGCCTTCGTATGCACGTTGATATGTTTAATGATTGTGTAAGAAGGGCAGACATCCACTTTGTGATTCCATAAGCAGTTGTTCATTTTTTTTATACTTTCTTTAATGCTTATCTAGGATAGCTTGTGTACCCTAAAGAGTGTTTCAATAAAAATGACAATGAAATCAACGAGCTGCTCCCTGCATTTCCTTACTTCGGTAAAAATAAAATTAGAAAATATATTCTATTTGAAATATACGTAACAATAACAATACAAGCGATAATGAACGCGTACGTATGAGAAATGTAAAATTATGAAGTTTACGTCTTACAAAAAATCGAGTAATTAATCCTCACTGCTAAAAGTGGATGGAATCTAAATCAAGTATACAGACAAAAATATGTAAATACAGTGAATATTTCCAGAGGATGTACACTTGTAGAAAAATAACTGATTATACATATTTACTGACAATTATATTGGAAGTAAAATTAAAAGTTTCAACATATGGTAGTGTTAGCATATGCGTATGCACGATTACGGACATGGAGATCGTGCAGCCATCTTGCGGTGGAAACCAATAATATTTCGGCCTTCTCGTTGGGACTCCCAACCAGTGATGCCAGGACGTGGGATTTTTCCCACTCTTGCGCCCTACCGAATTCTCAGTAACGTATATACTTTAATCAAATATGGGGTATCGTTAGACCCCCGTGACAATTGAAATACGGTAGAAATTAGGGCCCCTTACACTTATCTACTGTTGCACATAGATACGTCCATGGAAACAGTCGCCGTCGAACTGTGACGTCAGCATGCGCATGCGCACAAACGCTGTCACGTGGGACAAAATCCCACGTCCTGGCAATGCCAGGTTGGCATCACTGCTCTCAACTTGGGAGATATAAATTAGTGTTTCTCCAGCCCCCTTCAGCGGTCGATAAGTACGGTATGCGTATTCATCGGCTTTAACAATGATTTAACTTTCAGTCAATAGGTACACCTCTGATTCAACATGATGCGGATACTTAGTCTTACAAAGGCGAGATAAATACGATTGTCAAAGATCGGCATGAGAACACGTTTGTTCTAAGAGTTTGGTATGTTCGTGAAACCTGAAAAACGAGAGATTGCGGCCTGAACTGCTCTGACAGAAGAAAAATGGTTCCTCGTAAGGAGAAAGTGATCCTTTGTCGTGGAATCTCCGGAAAGGAGGATTTGTTCAATAGATACGTGGAAACATTGGAATCAGATGGATACAGATGCCAATGTTTGCATGCGGTGCGCTTCAACTTCGTAAACGGCCCCGAGTTACGAGCGTGTCTTGAAACGCCGCAGAAGTACCTTGGTACGGAATTTTATCAGAAATTGTAGTTTAGTTGCGATGCCTAAGCAAATTTTGCATCGATGATTAACAGCTGTTGAGCTGTTTAGAAATCTCTGAACAAAGTTAGGATATCTGCTATAATTTATGATACTTTATAAATATCGCTTTAGTATTCGTATTATGTAATTGCACGTATGTTCATTTTTTATCTGTACACAGTCAGGAATGCGACATTTCTAACCCTTGCTTGCAAATTTATATATACTTAATCGTATATGTAAAGTTAAGGTGTTCTTCAAGCAAGATGTTTGTCTTATCGGTAGGACTGATACTGACAAGCCGTCGTGCGGTAGAAGCGATTGAACTTGTATCGAAAACAGAAAATATTTTGTCTTCCTGGAGGGATATGCCTGTGTATTGTGTAGGTCCAGCAACCGAGTCTATTGCCAGAAGCTGCCTTGGGTTTCGAAATTGCCTTGGTAGTGAGTCCGGTGATGCTGAGGAACTCGCCAAAACGATCTTAAAGGATGTTGAAAAAGGGTTGAAACCTTTGTTGCATCCCTGCAGTGAAATTTCAGGAGACACAATAAAAGAAATGTTAGATGATAATGAAGTTTGCATACAAAAATTAGTAGTTTATCAAACAGTGGCTTGTGAGTCATTGACGCATGAAATCTTGGTAATGATGGATGCAGAACCAAAAATATTCGTATTCTTTAGCTCATCCATTGTAGAGCACATTACAAAAGCACTGAATGATATATGCTACGATATAAATAATATAAAAGCAGTGGCAATTGGGCCAGCAACAAAGCAAACATTGGTGAATTGTGGTTTTGAGGTGCATGCGATAGCAAAAAGCCCAAATCCAGGTGCTTTATTGGAAGCCATTCAGGGGCCTAGTATATTTCAACAGAGGTATTGCATGGAAGAACCTGATTTATTTGATATGACGGTGTAATATTGGTATATTGTTATTATTAAATATGTGTTATTGTACATCAATACAAATTTGTTGGTAATATATTTGTTTATGTTCCAATATTTCGTTTATACTCACCTTCATCACAAAGATATATCAACGATGCTATTGCCTATGCATATATCAAACATAATGTAACAATAACCTTTTTTATTTATTAAGTATGTTTTATAAAAAATAAGATTAATCTACAAATACATTATAATACTCTGATATTGCGATGTAAGTATAACAATAATTACATAATATTATGTTGGCATATCATAAATTAGGACAGCTACACAACTCTGCAAATATCTTGATTTTGCATGGGTAAGGAAACTATGATCTCCATCCAGGAATAATATTTAAAGACAATAATTTGGATTATACTCTTCAATGATAAAATACACCAACTGTGTATAATATGCCGCAAGTAAATCTTTCTTTCAAAGTATTGAAAAATTGAACTAGCGTGAAAAGTTGTGCTCATCAGTCTTTGTTTTTAATCTCCATAAAAGAAGTCTGACAACTTCGCTTATCGTATACTCGAGACTATTTGAAATACGATGGGCATGAAAGACTTTCATTAAAGTTTGGACATAACTCTTTCGCATTATCATTCTAATACTACGGTTGTAAGAAGACTAATATCGACTTCGATTAACCACATTTCCAAGAAGGCACGAAATGTCTGCTCCCACAATCGTTGACTGATTTGCATAGTATGGTTGCGGAGCATTACCCCCGTTATTGTATTTCATTTGAACAGCGGTCTCGTAGTCCGGCGCTGGCCTATACGACGGTAACAAAGCGCGTAAATTATTAATATCCGTCGACGAGACGGAGACTACAGGATATGGCGAAGTGGAAAGATCGTTGTAACTTGTCCAACGCATATGGCTCTCTGCATTGCGATTATCTAGATTTACAGACACGGCATGATCACCTGAGTCGTTCGTGTCGCTATCCTGAAATAAAATGTAATAAATTTAGGCCCAAATCGTTTTCTGATTTTTGAAGATCAGATAGTGCTATATGACTTACAAAATAGCCGTTAGTCGACCTTTCCAAAGGTCGAGATTCTTGATGTTGCATATAAAATGTATGCTGAGATATACATAAACGCCACACGTATTTTGCGTCTCTAGATTCGTTAAATATAAATTGTTTTGCATCCTCACCTTCTGCTTGGCATTCTATTCTAAATGACTTTTTATGATTGATAACATTACTTATGTCTTTCCATCTGAAATGTGCATGTTGTGTATCGATAAAAATTTAGTCCAATGCCACTGATAACGATACTATGAATTGATAAGTACCTGTAGAATTGCGTTGTTTGAGTACCAGGATAGACAACCATAATTCCGTTAATCGAAATTCCAAGTATCACTTCGTTGTTACCATTATCCTGCATTATTGATTAAATTAATTGATAAATGTGTACTCGAGACATTACACTAACATTTCCAGCACATGATTCGGAACATTAATTTTACCTTAGCCGTAAAAGTTTCATTTCCATAACTTTCTAATTGCATTACAATCGAGATATATAATTCCTCAGCTGCAGCTTGCGTGACGCCACTAAGACTCTTATATTGGCATACGGCTGTATGCAAAAGAGAATCTTGACCACCAGGATCGGCTTGAATTACATCCTAAATTAAAAGTAGACGATTATAATTTCTTAATGTATGACTGTTTAACGAAGTTTACTTTTGAAACTACTTTGGTTACCTTGGGGAATAATGTACACTGCTGAAGACACTCCATACTGTGTCGTTCTGCATCGTAATTCCCAAACTCTGCTTGCATTGAATAACTAGCTAGCAGCCCAGCTTGCCGGGAGTTACAGTGGAATCTACTTTCTAGAACGTCACTCTTCAACTGTAGATAATAATGATACCTGGAAGATGATACTGATCAATTCCCTTGTAATCATCATAAAGCATATTTGTGTTTTATCATTCTCCAAGAATTCTGCATAGAAATGTTTTCATGCCACATAAACACACGACAATACCTAGTCATTTCATCTTGAATAAGCTGTACATCCGTAATATAGTACATCACTCTTAGATAAAGGTTGAAATTCTTGGCATCCTTCTCCAGTTGCTTCTTCAACGGTTTATCCATATCCACCCACCTAGGGGCTGGCGACTCGTGCCGACAGATATAACGTAGTCCAAAAAACTCTGGTTGGCCAAGGCCAAGGCGCTGAGTGACGTTGTCCAGACATTCCTGACCAAGACTGTCGATGCTCAGGGTACATTCTATAGACGTAGTGTCCAGCAATTCAACGCAGATCACATACTGATTCTTCGAGACTACGTTATACTGCCGGCTCTTCTTCAAATGAAATTTGAATGGCATTTTAGCAGTACAATTAACTGAAAACGAATAGCGACGTGCGCATTAGTCTTCGGTATATCGCAATCGTGAATTTTGGTTGAAGCAAGTAGGAAATAAGGATGCTGAACGACGAGGAACAGGCGAATGTCGAATAGACGGTATTAAAACCGCATAGTGCAGCCTACGGTACAACGATAGCGCATTCGACTCTTACGTATATTGACGAGATTCTGGGAGTGGACGACAATATTGTTTCAAGTCATTTTAACCGGGATGCCACACTTATTTTTCACTCGACGACACGTTTGTATACATACATACTGCACACCCAACACTATCGAGCATGAGGAATGTGTTGTCTCTATTGTGCACTGCTCAAAACCGTTTTATAACCTCGGCCAACGACCATTAATTCGGGCTCTTCGTTTCCGACGTATTTCGAGGCACGAGATTATTCGACGCGGATATTTATCTCGAGGCATTTACGGCGGTGATGTATAGCTATCGAGGAATAACAATCCAAAATTAATGTTTTCAGTCCGTTCGTATACGAGGTGCAAACTGACGTTTGAGGAAAGTACGATCCTCGGCTGGACGATGCGTTTTCGAACCCAACCTTTTCTTGCACAATTATATAAACTGTGCTTTTTTTGTAAACAATAGAATTTTCTTGAAAGCGGTATTAATTTGCATTACAGAGCGTCTTTCAATTGAGTATAATTAAATTTCTTAGAAAATTGTTTTCGCACAGCTAGTGTCTTGAAAATATCACTATTTCTTTGACAGCGTTATTGGTCGCAAAAGCAATTTTTTTTAATATTGAGAAGAATACCTTTGCTTGAGTCTAGAATAAGTTTTAAAAAATGCGAAATTTCAGGCAGAAACAAATCGATGCAACAATAGCGAGAAATGCAAACAGTTCAGATATAGTTGTTTTTACAGTGGGTGGAACAAAGTATTTGATACGTATACTGTAACTCTGGTGCTTCAGAATTCACCTTAAACAGTAGGTCCTAGGCTAAATAACCTTAACAGTCAGTGCCGAAAGTGAATTAAAAAAAAAAAAACAAATTAATACCAACATAATTCTTGTTTTATTTGTTTTTACATGTTAATATAAATTTACATACTGCTCCTTCTATGGTATTCATCATACCATTTATTACAACGTATCGAAATTCCCCAGAAATCGGACTCTTCCTCCTTCGCATCTTGAAATTGACGTCGTCGCTCACAACGTCGTTCACGATACCACCGTCGTCTGTCGGCGGTCCCAGAATCCTGTAATTAAAGAAACGCTTTTACTAATAGGTCGCAGAAACGTTAAATTTGATACTTCGTCGCCCCTATCTAATGTATAATATGTAATTGGCATGGTCTTGGCTCTTATCCAGTGCCGGCCTTCTCTACAAAAAAAGTCTACGTGCAAGAATTCTTTTGGGGCCAGAAATATTTTTTAAAGGTAAAAATAAAAGTATTGAAAATAAACGTTGAAAAGTAACAGAACATTTAACGATTAAGTCACTTTAAATGAAAGCATTCATGACCGTGTGACGCGGGTGCACTGCACCCAACATACCCCTCGAGATGGACGGTCTTGCCTTCATTACAAACGCAGTAAAATATTCAAAAAGTAAACAAGGCTACATTAAAAGCGAGAAAGGCCCATTAAGAGTAAATAAGACTCAATGAGAACGAGAGAGATACATTCAGATACTGAAAAAGTGGGGGATTGGCGCAGGCGCTTTCTATCCTTGCTACGTCATTACCTATCCCTTTGGCGCGAATTTATTTCCTAGAGCCTCAGTTCTTCCACATAAAACTCAGAGTTTGCTTGTGATTCCTTATACCCTTGATGAATTTTCATAAACTCGCTTATGACATAGCCCTATGTAATTTCATAATTCGGGAAAGAGGGTTATATTAAACTCACGCAATGTAACAATAAATAAATTATGGTATTTAATATGTACACTGATACAACACGTCATAGACAATGCAACCATCAACTTCTGTACATGTACACGCTTATAAAACTGTTAGGAAAATTTATTTTCTTTGTCGGAATTGTCTAATCGGGAAATTCACAAAAAAAAGTTGTTTATATGGAGTAAAACTGCGTGGCCGTGGAAGACTGCATCTCTATTTGGCCCATTTTGAATTGCAATCGGTGAAGCCAACGAAGAAGAATTGCGTTGGACTCTCGTCGGGTCGATACAAAGTGTTCCGTCATTTTGCTCGGGGGAAAGTCCCGGCAATTTTGTAAACGCACTTGTAGATGTCCAGGGAGCTAGAAAAATACATAAATTTGATCAAAGCGCTTCACAGTCTCATCCATACATCGACCCCTTATGCGATTTCACTTTTTCTGGATTTATCAAAATTTGTTTATAACGTAAATTACAAAAAACAAAAAGAGAATCACGATCATAAAATAAACGTAAAAGAAGGCGATGACTTATTTTTTACCTGTACATGATGAGAGAACAGAATTGGGCTCCAAAGAGGAAGTAGTTTACTCAAAACGATCGATCCGCATTCGAGTAACGCTTCCAATAAACTCAGAAAATGTAAATTCACAGTCTCAGCCTGCAAGAGAAAATATACTCGTACTTCGCAAATTACGTTTTCATAATTACAAGGAGTATTAAGAAGCAAATATTTACGACTTTCGAGTAAGACACCAGTTGTAAGACACAAGGAGTTATTTTTCCCCAAAATTCTAATAGAATGTTCATCGTCACGTTGTGGCTTTCGCTATTCGAGGGATTATTTTTCGACAACTCTTCCAAATACATCGTCCATAGCTGGAAGAAAAGGAACATTTTTGGTTTAAATACATTTTCAAATATAACAGCATCTTTTCCAATGATAAGTACCTGGCACAATATGAATGCGTGGAATAAGGAGGACATGTGAAGTACCGATGTTTTAGACTGCTCTGGGAATCCTGAAAATATCACTTGAATATGATCTGCAACGTGACAAGATACTTCCTGAGGAATCGGTTGAGCAGTCGGAATCGGTGGTCCGTGTGCATTCGTATTGTTGTTTCCAGCATACATCGCCGTGTGCGTAAGAGAACCCAGCAGAAGCCAGGAAAGAAGCCTAATATGCCCAATGCAATCGACGTACTCGCGAGCTCTGCAAAAATAATTTCATTCATTTCTCCACCCAGCAACTCATTACGAAAATAAAGATACTTCGCTGAATAAAACTTTTAAACTTATGTACTGTTAGTCGAAACTCATTTCTGGAGAAACAATGTTCGAATCTGAAAAATGTCTGTGTTTATATCTTTGTTTAAATTAATGATAAAAATAAAATTCTCCGATATATAATTTAGTGACAGATCGCGGTCGATCGTTCATAACGGGTCTATTCAATTTGACTATAGAGCTTACCCTTGTTGTATCATAGAAGGGGCGCTATATAACCACGGAAGATAACGTGCCACCGCCCGGTTTTCTCTATTGTTACCCCTTGTAATCTCCAAAGCCACGTATTGAGCGAGGCCGCACTTTAACATACCACCTAAAGTATCCTCGTTCAAACCCGCTTGCATTCCTTTGCTGTAACTCTAAATCGAGCATAATAGCAGGTTTTTCCAAAATCCCATCGGAGTGCAGTGAAATCTCGATTAGTGTCGTCCTACTTCTACGCCTATGTTATCCTCATCAAACTCTTTGTTCGTTGTCTCTTTTGTGCAGCAAAAAATGAGGGCAAGGCGCGGGTCTGGATAACGACTTAGACTGGATTTAGTTAAAAATTCGAATATTTAACTAGGCAACACTAATCGAGATTTCGATCCATACGCGTTTTTTAATCTTCATACCTTTACTTTACTGAGAGTATGAAAGTCCGCTAAGAAATCCAAAACGTCGGACAGTTGATTCTTTAGAGATTCAGAGGCATTCGTATTAAAAATCGGTGATATATCCGTCTGAATATTTTCCAGGGCGATAGTATTTGGCAACGAACCCCCGATGTCCTAAATTATACAGATCGTTAGAACCAGTTTAAAAACCATACGCGGTTCGTATCGTTCGTAAGATATCACCTGCAGCACGAAGTGGAGCAGTAGAAGAAAATTCGAATCCGGTATCGTGGTTTTGAATTTAATAGCTTGAATCAGTTCGAATACAATAGTTCTTCCGAAGAAATGCTTATCGCGGTCTCGAGTGAATGCTCTGTGGCATAGATAGCACAAATCCGTCAGGTAGCTGTACTTTAGAATGCAATTCTGTATGGCATAGCCCAACACTTTGGAGAATGGATCCAGCATGCCCTATACATCATTTTTTCTTTATCACTTTGTTGTTTACACACCACACCATAAATATAAAGTATACACCCGTACGATTCGTATCATACTTTGTGTACTAATATTTTATTATCTTGACCTACTACAACAAAAGGATAAATATATTCACGCACAAGCGCAAATTTTTATGCAACTCACCTTAGACTGCTGAATGCCTGGTACTTTTAATATAGAGATCATAATTCTTAACAACGGTGTAATATCCTCGATGGACGAAAGCATAAGTACGAGTCTTCGGAACAGCCCATCAAATTGTGCTAACAGGCCACTCCAAGTGGCAGCGCCAGGACCCAAGCCAGCTTCCAGGGGCAAACTGTCGAAGTAGCACGCTATGTTGTATAATATTATTGGTAGGCGTTCCAGTGGCAACGACTTTTTTGCATTGAGTGTCTGAAAGGGAGAAATATAAACCACTGTAATAAAAATTGTTTTTCCATCCAGAATATAATACAAATAGACTTCACTACCTCTAACAATAGTTGCAACGGTGCGATGGGGTTTAACTCATTAAAGTCGACCAGAGCCTGGGCAACGCTCTTGAAGAACTGCTTTCTCGTGGACTCTGCACATTCAGACGCAAAAATAGAATATCAGAGAAACAATTTATCATCGAATAAAGCAAATTACGGATTTTTAAATAAAAGTTCAATATGCAGAACGAAAAAATGTTGGTGCGCCGATGATATACTAGAATATTTAACACTAAAAACTAAAACAACGTATAATTACGTTATTTTATATTTCTCACGTTCTCGTACCGTTCAGATGCGTTTGGAACATCTGCATGAATATTCCGTTCGGTGCCAATTGATGAAGGACGCATCTCAGGAATTGATGCGCCACGCTGATCGCACCACCCGGCAGGTGCATGTTTGTCTCGCTCTGCCAGGGGTACTTTGCATGTAGAGCCACTCTGCGGAGCAAATCATTATCCAAACTGTTTCTTCCGCAAGTCAATCCACGACTAAACCCAGCAACCTACTTTGTAACAACGCTTAAGATCTCCGGCAAAAGAGGTGCCGCCAACGATGGCTCACGATGGATGAACGTGCCTAATGTAATAATGCAAAGTCCAAGCTCTTCGTCAGAATACTCTTCCTTGATCGTTCCGCATTCGGAGCACCTGGAAGCAATTCCACGAATTGTCGTAACGTTCCATATAAACGAAGAGAGCGGTTACACCTTACGTCTATCGCATGAACGACCATAATTACCTACCACAGATGCAGAACAATTGCAAATACTCATTATAAGTACAAGATTATTATGAGTATCGAAATAGGATTATTGAACAATGATAAGTACCTATCGTAAATACAATCGTCTCCAATACGAAATAGACTTTGTTTCAAGCTGAAGTCCGCGTGATACGCCTGCTGCGATACGAAATCCAGATTCGGCTGCATCTGTGGACCTGCCCTATAGTGATGAAAAACAACTGTCGATTCAGTTCAGAATGGAAGACGCTTATCGGTTTTAACGAAAGGTATTTTATCGCGGTACCAAGATTCGGTTCGCCTGGCGGACACTATTACGTCCTGTCCTCCGACGTTCTTCCGGAACTTGTCGCGCTGGATGCGAACCTGCTCCTTCGACTTTGCCTTTCGATCGTGTTCCGACATTCGAGAGACGAAATCCGCAGCCTCCGCTGCCGGAGGTGGAGACTCCAAGGCCACTTGCTTGATCAACCTCCTGGGACTCGCAGACCTACTCGAGTGCACTTCGTTCAAGGTTGGCACTAGGGACGCGGACTGTATCGGTAAATAAGATAACATTATTTGCAATAATATACTGTAATCATGTTCAATCTAAGTATAAAAATGTATTGCACGATTTTATTTCAAGGCTTGGAAAAAAATATATTATATATTATATGTATTATTATAAAATATATTATATATAAAAATATGTTTCCTTAATTATTGAGAGAAAATTGGAATGCAAGGAGTATGGTAGCTTTAGCTTTCTTTGATAGTGCAAAAATTGAATACCATATTTTCGGAGGTAGTACTGTCCTGTTTCACGGGCGCCGCCGATTCATCCTTCGCTTCATTGTTAAATTTATTCAAGTCTAAATGTATAATAGCGGAAGATTATGTAGAATCGATCCGGGAAATTTTGATCCGTCAGGATTATAATCAGGTACCTTCGATTTCCTGAATCTCGAGCGCTTGACGAACACGTTCCACGAGCCCAGTGAAATCTCTCTGAGGTCCGACGGGCAATAAACGTTCGGGCATTGGAAACTCAAGCTGCGATATGCTGTGAGGACTCGTAATATCGCTAGACATGTACGTCTCGCTGTCTTGGTCAAACGAGGAGCCTATCGATTGCAATACGTAAAACAATTCGTTCTCCCCACCGTTCCCAATACAAACCACAGTTTTTTACTCACTGACTGTTAAAACATCCATTTTGGACAAGGGTGATTCCGGAGAACCGTACGTATCCTCGCATCTTAATATACGTTGCGTTACTCGAGGTCCTATGTAAATCGTTGATAAATTTAATACAAATCATTCACAGGTAATATTAGAAAGTCTTACAAAAATCTACAGCACAATAATTCACAGGTAGCATTAAAAATCCTCCAAAAAATTGTGGTAAGAAAAATACGTCCTAAATGATAGTCTAACGCGTATTTTCACCTGCTGGACGGACAGCTGTACCAATGGGCAAGAGTCGCTCCACTGTCGGAGTCGTCATCAAAGGCTGAGGACTCGTGCTCCAGCCCGGATGTTGTCCATTTTCCGTGCTGGTTATTTGCGATGAGATCGAACTGACAGCCGGCGAACTCGACTGATCGCTGCTCGTCACCGTGATCGCCTGACACGGCGATACGGGCGATGCCGCGGTTATCGGCTGGTCCACGTGCTTCTGGCGGCCCAGATGCTTGGAACTCGGCGAATCGGAGTTGTTGGATCCCGTAGGAGGCGCCTTTTCCTTCATCGGTTCATACCTGTAAGAGGAAAAGTCATGCAACAAATGTACTTCCATCTGAGTGAATCCAAGTCTGAATTCTTAGAGAAACAAACATTTTTTTCTTTTCAAGGTCGTACTTCAAAGGTTATAGTAATGTTCGAGTGATACAGGATTTCCATAGAGGATTACTTTTGAATGTAAGATATGCTGGTGGCTACAGCGAGGGCACTGGACAATCCTCCAGGTTTCGACGTTGTCGTATCCCCATTGAAAGCGAGCTGCGCTGTGAAACTCTTCTCCGGTACTACGGCTGGCTTCGACACTGGGGTGTACTTCTGTATCTCCTGTTGTCCGCTGAGAAAGGTGCTCGTCACCATCATTTTGACCCCCTCGTGAACGCTCCATTTCTTTTGAGGCCCAGCTTTGCCCCCCTACGGAACACAATCGTAGCTTCTTACAACTGCCAGTCTACGAATAGGACTGGACATCTTTGAATAGTGATTTTATTGAAATGTATAAAAAATAAAAGTATTATTCCACTTCTTAAACTAATTGAATATTATTGTTCCTTGACAATATTCATGACTAACTCGAATATTAGTAATGTAAGTTATAAACTAATGTTAAACCTGATGAGAATCGTCTTCTCCACCGAGGAACCACGTTGGTCGAGTCGCAGCGTCCTGTTTGATCCTGGCACTTGGATTGTTCGGCTCTGCTTTCTCCATCATCCCGTCGATCACTGGCGATGGCCTTGCGCTGTGCAAGGAATCGCATCGAGCAACGACAGCACTACTGTCCTCCAATTCGCCCAGTGAGCCCCCACTGCTGCCATGTAAGGTGCTGTCAGATTTTGGGCTCTCTGGTATTGCAGCCAGCTCGGACTCCGTATCATCCGCATTGATCGAGTAGCTTTGCAAAGGCATTCACAATAGCGAAAATTGTAACAAGCAGCTACTAATTCAAGCGCAAGCACGCGCGATACAATCTCGGGAAGCAGGATAACGTCATCGAATGTACGTGGATCTTATTCTATGTCGGTACAAATGCAACTCTTCAGGGTGACTCGAACGTCGATGAAATACGAGTGATGGTATTTGTCGAAAATGTGTAGGTGCATAAGATACGTTTTCGTGATGTTCAAGCTAGAATTATCGTGCGTGTCTATTACTATACTTCCTGTCCGATACTCTCAGCGCAGTGTCGTACACGATATTCTTTACAAGTATTTTACTTGATGAAAGTTGACTCAACAAAGGTTCCTCGGGCCCTGCTTTCAAACTCAAGAGTATCTCGCCATTTAATCACGAACCGATAGTTTGTATTGAATATTGGACTGTATCATTGTGAAAGAATATATGGTGAAGGATAGACAGGGAGAAAGGTGGAGGATGATTAGTGAGAGAGGAGTAGAGTACTTTCTTCGGGAAGATTCGGCAGTGATGCTAAATTCCAGATACAGGTTAAACATTCCAAACTATTTGCCTATGTCATGATGCTCTATCGTTTGGTGTGTTTATCTAGATATTTTCGTCTAAGATGTCCTCTAGGATGCAGAAAAGTGCAAGCTTAGATAAAACGACCTTGAATGTTTGTTCGTATAGCGACAAGGTGGGTCGGATTCCTCCCAATGGGTTTCCATCTGACTGTACATCGGCCCTGGACTTCGTTGATGCACGGACACCATTGGTGTACGCATAGGTGGACTCTCCGTGTCCATTTCACCGACCGTGCTCGTTACCAATTCATGATCCACTCCCAATGATGGCTGAGAAACGTCTGGAATTGATTATTCCTTGTCTTTTGAATGATATTCGAGGGCATCAGATAAATCCTCATCCCTTCCATGCCTCGATTAAAGTAATATCCAACTTCGTGGACGATGTTTACCTCGAGATCTCGATGGAGGGCCACCCATAACGACGGTAGCTGGGATTCTCTTGCATTGATGATGCTGCGTATCGAGGGTATTTAAGACGATCTTGACTAATGCTTGAAGCTGATTGCACCATGGTTGTTGGCCATACTGGCACTAAAATATTTAAATAAAATACAAAGTTGGAAAAAATGTATATCTATATTTTGAAGACAAGTCCGAATTTTTATTTGACGTGCCTATAAATAAGAGGTCGGTATGAAAATCGAAATGTTGAATGAAACAATTGAAAAATATTAATATGCACGGAGTACAGGTCTGTAATTTTGATACCTTATAAAGTATAACGAGGAGAGACATTAACCAGGAGCGCCTGATGTGGGGCTCCAGATACCAAAGGCTGTATGTCGGCGGCTGATGGTCGGTAGGGGGAACACCTTGAGGTGGACACGGACAGTGTTGTAAGATAGCCAAAACAGGAGGTGTCATCACCCAACCCATTACGTGATTTTGGTCCAATAATTGCGGCAGATTAGCGATGAAAACGTTGAAAACCGGAGACACCCTGGAAGAAAGATTGGTACAATTTCTCCGTGAGAAAATCGATGTTAACTCGAGCAAAAGTATCTCGAGGATACCTTAAACGCTGAGGAGAAGTGTGAAAGGTGCGCTCGGTTTGATTATATCCTAAGAGTAGATACAAGTGTCGTAGTACGATTCCCTGAGTTTTCGACAACGGCTTCTCGTCCGTAGGATATGCCTGAATAACAAATAAAATAATAACTTTACACCTCGTTATCGAAACAAGTGCAGAGTAAAACGTGTAATAATTCCAAAGTGCATGGCACCGCATAGTCTAGGTGCGAGCTAAATTATGATAACATGCAAATGTATTCAATTGCTAGTTGAGATCAGATCGGTACTTAGTCCAGATGTCCGCTTGAATTTACACACCTGATCCTGCCTGGAAAGAAACTGCATAAGGAGGAACACCAGCAAGTGCATGGTTTCTTTATCCGCCTCTTCCAGATCGACGATTTTAAGGGTGTATCCTGGCAATGTACTGCTTTCATCGACCATATTCAGCGATTGTACATGGCCATCTGTAATATTTGCATCGAGGATATTACGATTCTGCCAATACCGATTTTACAGGAAAGAGAGCAACCTACGAAATGTATAAATCTAATCTTCCCAAAGGCCTTACCATGCCGCTGTTTAATCTACTTATTTTACGTTAAGAAAAAAAATTATATGTATATCTCAATGAAATACAATATTTATACCTAATCCTTAAGGAATACTTGATTGTAGTAGAATAACGATTAGTCGATTCTCATGCACAAGCAAAAGATCATAGATAGCTATAAAAATACATCTATTTCCATCATTCGATCAATGTAAACGTGTTTAACATTATTTTTTATTCTCCAGGAATCTCGAATAGGGTGACGTAATGTCGTTCAACGATATTTAAATTTCATCCTCTCAGGACAGCACAGATCTACCTTGATCGAGCTGCATCCTCTAAGTGCTGCTATTGCATGCATAAGACATTAACTACTCTACTGCTACTGTATGCATAATACGCGGTAAGAATACGGCGATTCTAATCATCTAGGGCGCACGTGATATGGGTACTATACTTCGGTTACATGTGTTGCGCAAAGATTCGAATCTCCGCCCGGTTTTCGACGCAAATGGAAATTCGCACGCACACTTCACGTAGCCCGTCGTCCCCCTAAGATTACTAAATACCGTTCCTCAAAGCGACTTCGTAAAAATACAACGCATTCAGGATGAGCGTTTTAAAGCAGATTTGTATAAAAAAAAAAAAATGATACAACCAGATCTCCATAGCATAAAAAATCCTTCAGGCGCGTAGCACACGGTGTCTGACGCGAAGACCCGAATAATTCATCACGTTATTCCTTAAATCCTTCATTGGCACGCTATCGATCCCCACCCTCGTTATCGAGCTTGAAGTAGAGCGAGACGAGATCACAGTCGTCCGTTCCTTCCGGGACGAAAGTTTCCTCGTTGACATTCAGACTTACCGATGGGCCGACAATCAACATACACGTATCCTTAAACATCCTCGAACATTTAATGGACCGTGTACACAGAGGGGCAACATTTACGCGTAACACATATCAATGACGCCCGTAGCTGCGCGACACACTACTCTACCTGGTATACTGTTATTAGGTGGGGTGGACCCCAGCAACTGACCCAGTCCGAATCTGGAGCTCTTGCGCTTCAGGATTGGAGCGGAATATTGTCGGCTGTACACCTTTTCCTTCTCTGCACGAATCGGGGGAAAAAGTAACACACACGTGTACGGTCAGGGTGCGTCGTTACGATTAGAGACGGAGTGCGGTTGTAGACGGTGTACGACACTGTTGTATCTACACTTTCAGCAGAGTGTAAGCCTACGTGCTCTGGGTGGAAGGAGAATCGAGCACTTTGGTCAAGGGAGTTCTTCGTTGGGGATGTCGAAGGTGAGTATCTTACGATCACCGACCTTCGTGATCAAAAGTGGAGATCGTGGAAGGCCAAACCGCTCGATTCTCGAACGATTTGCGACTTTAGTGTGTTGGCTGCGATTTATTTACAAGGGTCAAAGAAATCCTCCCGTTAAGATCTAATTCTGGGCTTTAGCTACCGCTGACTCTCTATCTCCTGCTCTCGCGTTAATCGGGTTGGTCAATCGTGTACGAGAATTTTGTTGGTGAAGTGCTGTATGCGTATTGCAAGGACCATCTATCGTGAAGCCAGTTATGTTGATAATAACGTCTAGTGCCGTTGCTTACTCAATTGTCCGAGATTGCTATTGTTTATTAATGTGCAGAATATCTTTCTATATATAGGATCTTGCTTATCGCTATTGTTATCGATAGAAGTAACCGCAAAGGTCTCGTTAAAACGACACGATTAACATGTGTCCGATGCGCTATTGGCGTAATTGATGGATCTTTGAGTTTTTCTTTTTCTTGTCGATTGTACCCTTTGTACCTTGCTTGGTATCCTGTCGTGGAATCATCGAAGCTGGCGCGGACATTGTGCGCTTGTACGGCCACTTGGTTCCAAAACTCGCGCTGAGAGTTTTCACCGAGCTGGTTCCACTCCCATCGGACTGCGAAAGAGCCTCGTGTGCCCTGTGCAGCTTTTTCATGAACACCTCGCTGTTTAAGTCCGTATTCCTGAGATCTGAAAACAGATGTTCCTTCTCCAATCGCTGGCGAGTACCAGTATACATTGAAATCGAACTGAATCACTCACAACTGCTTTTAATTTATCGATTCATAACGAATCTCATACTTGATAATACAAAATTTATAATCCGACGCACAATCAAAAATCAAATAAATTAAAGAACCGGTAGAGTTGCTGAATAATAAACTCGAACCACGAATGACGATCTTCAAAATAGTGAGTCACGGTAGATTTCAATTAGACCTATTCCAAACTATTTTTATTATATATATATCTTCATTATATCAATGATTTACCGCGTAAATAAGCTACATCTCCGGACTTCTCCAAATTAATCTGCGCTTCCAGAAAGAGCGCGTCAAATCGGTTGAGGAAGAACTCCCACGTTAATATTCGCCTATCGCTGAGACTGTTGTGAAGCTGATAGAGCGACTGCAGGACCATCGGTCGATCCACTATCACCGAATCGAATTGAGTCTCCAGACACAGGATGAGCGACTGCGAATAAAATTTGTAAAATTAACGCCAGTACATCGGTGACAATCTTATAATTCGCTGCGTATAACCGAGTGTAAGAAATGGAGAAGAAACTACTCACTCTTATAGCGGTATCGTGAACGGTTCCTAGGTACAAAGTGGCGCGCTGGGCGACGTAGACGTTGCTGTCGTCCATACTCGTGATCAGGTAGCAAAACGCATTGGCGAGCGCTGCTTGCAAGCTCAGGACGTTGCGCAGAGGCGTGGAATCCATAAATCTCGCGATTAGCGTGACGCGTTCCACTGCGATGTCGTTGAACGGTTTATTTAACAGTTCAGTGCAACTCGCGGGATTTTTCTGTCGATGAACGTACCTGCGACAAATCTGACTCGCCAGTCAGAGTTGTGGAATTCCTCCTGCACGAGTCGCCAAAAGGTATCCGTGCCGCAGGGCAACGTAACACAATGCAATAGCAAAGGGACGGTCACTTGCGCTATGTGAGAGTGCTCGGCATTCAGGAGTTCCCATAGACTGTTAAATCAAGCACAATAGCAATAAGAAGAAACTCTAAAGCTTAAGTTTTACATTAATCTTAATTATCTGCAAAGTCACACTGAACTACACGACACATACGATTATACGAATTTTATCTATTTATCTTGTTTGAATTCATTGGGAGCACTATTTTTGGATTATTGTTTATAATACTTGCTTTCCTGGGACAACTAGTGGATCACTTACTTCTTTATAAGTAGATTTTCTTGACACCAGATGAAGAATCCTTGATGATCCTTTACCGCTATGTTAAACGCATCCCCGTACAAACACATGACGTTTAAACATTGAAGCATGTAGTAAAGGATGTCCGGTTTGTCGATAGTCATGATCTCCTGTTGTACCAAACGATGATACGAATGAATTATTTTACAAAATAGGATGAATATTTGAACTTATACCTTCAAAAGTTTATGAATGTACTGCAGTTGCTCTGGTAGATCTTCTATGGTGAATCGAAATTTTCCCACGGAGGTGTGCCAGAAATCGTCCAACTCGTTTTCCGGGCTGAGGTTCAGAGGTTGATCATTTTCGCCTATCAAACGCGGTTTCGCCACGCTGACTGTAGCCGTTGCTGTAAAAAATAATATTCTGTCGCAATCCTTGTCTACTAAACTACTAAAAATATTATTTTTATCAATGTATCTTTCTAGACAAAATATTCGGTAAATTCAGTCTTTGCTGAGTGCTATAATTAATTACTAATCGAATACGTATTGAATTATGAGCGTGTAATTTTAGCAAAGAACTTATCGACTGAATGCAAAGGTATAGTTTCTCGACTTCTAAAACGGCACTCACCGACATCCGTTTCCGAAAGCGTGACCGCCCTCGCTACCGCTGACATGACCTTCTCTGCAGGCATGATAGCCGCCAGGTCCAGCTGCTCCGAAACTGTCTCTACTGTGGCTGTCATGATCTGTTCGAAGAACTGATATAAACGATCAAAATACCTACTCTTGTAACATAGATAAGCCTACCGTGTTTGTGGTCACACAACGCCATTTCGTAGAAGAAGAAGAAGAGAGAGAGAGAGAGGCACACACAGTTTAGACGGACAGCATGCTGCATTTGTTATTGCAGATAGTGTTGCACAGAGTGACGAGTGTATTCAGCGGTGTAATTATAATTTAAGAGAGAAAGAGAATCATGAAGAAACATACGTGGGGCATGTGGACAAGAACACCGCCGACGGAGTGATCTGATAGTGGCATGTTAATCACGACATCGGGTTTTGAATCGCTTTTCCTGGATGTTTCCGGGGAACCTTTGCGAACGTGATCCTCGATGGTTTCGTCCACGATAGTCTGATGAATAGGAATAGCGTTCTAAGCATATGATGATATAACAAATGTCTGCGTGTAGCAATGAAACAGTTATGCTTATTTATATCCTCTAATTTGTTGTTTGGTTATTTAATATTCTGGATCAACCGCAAATATTCTGTAGTCTGGGATATAGTGCACATATATGTGCAATATAATACGATGTTAGAATAATATTTACTAAGAATCAAATTTAATTTGTGATGATGTAAGGGGATAGCGGTCTACGATATTTTCGTTTCCACGTAAGATGATTAAGACTGACTGTCGGGTGATTTTAAATATCACAAAAAGGCTAGTGTAAAATAACATCGATATGATCTACGTTGGTTATCTATGAGATAATTGATGAGTAATACGATCAACTTACGTCAGGCGGATAAGCTGGGTTTTCTGGCGCCATGTAAGTGACTAATTGCAAACACAACTGGTGCCAAATCACTCTGGATTCGCAGTAAGTGCACTCGGTGTCTGCACTGCATACGTGGCAATTGTTCCAATTCGATGCAACTATAGATTTCATTAGATGGCACGCATCTCTGCATACCCATGTACTTATTCCTGTATGCTTGTCAACATCCTGAAGTTCCATCTTCATAAAAAAAAATATATATCGTGGAAAATGCACTGCGATTTCTTCTTAAATGCACATAAACACTATACACAAATATTACACATATATGAAGGAATATTCATAAAAAGTATAACAGGTCTTTACCTGCTTTAGTAGTATGTCAAGCATCAGGATGCAACAGGATAAATTTAGTTCTGCATTTGTTGTGAATTCCATATGTCGCGGAGTTGGAACAACATCATCCGACAATGGTGTCGATTTTCCTGATTCATTTTCCACGACCGGACCTGTACAGGTTTAAAAGCAAAAGTACAACCACAATTATTCTTCAAATATAGAACATATAACCCAACCAAATTTATAGGGTATATACTTTGCAAGTACAGAATAGTTTTAATGAATACTAGAAAGAATGTTAGGGCAATGCATCCCATGAACTTTAACATAAATGGAATTAATGGAATTAATG
Organism: Ampulex compressa; assembly: GCA_038496175.1. Taxonomy (NCBI): domain Eukaryota; kingdom Metazoa; phylum Arthropoda; class Insecta; order Hymenoptera; family Ampulicidae; genus Ampulex; species Ampulex compressa. The sequence goes on from JBCFXI010000268.1 coordinate 102,316, forward strand.
GGGGAAGAAAAAAATCTATTTGCAAATTTCATAACATACATATCGTATCGTCTCCATCCTTTTTTGTCGATTTGCTTGGTTTTTGTTCAGACTCTGTGGAATTCATTTTCCCCATTACTGTGACGCCGTCGCTGAACATGGAAAATAATTGGCACAAGGGTATCGTTATTTCCAGCATGGTCAACGTCTGCAGCCAGTTCAATGCTTGCTCCTGCACCTTGGCGCATGTATTAATGAATCGTTTTGCCACGAAATTATACATCTTCTTTGCATCAAACCCTAATGGACTCATATCTAGGTCGAGAATCTTACTGCAAGACGAACGTAATATTTAATCATTGATAGGTAATATTTCATGAAGGAATAGGAAAAGGTCGCTACATGGGTTTTGTGGATGTACAGTCTTACCACATAGGAAGGGAATAAATGTTCTGAAATACTTAAAACACTTTAAACAAATCGATTCGCATTTTTACCACAAAATCATTTTTAGCTCGTGCAGTTCATACTCTGGAACATCGTTCACCATAGCTTCCATCCAATGAGGCATCACATAATCCCAGACATCTGACGTGATCACTTCGTATGGTACCAAACAAAAGAGTCTGTTTAATCCATCCTTTAGGTGAGATGTTCGCGAGGCCAGGGTTTCCCTTGATCGTAAATTTTTATGAGTTTCAATCAAATAGCTTCCAATATTCGACTTAATTTATCTTCATCGCTTGATCAATTTCCTTCTACCCTTATACAGGATACAACAAACGTTTGAAATAATTCTTAAAACTCGTACCAATGTCCGCCAACCCTGACGTAATCTGCTGGATGAGGCAAAAGGCAGGAAATGAAAACTTCATAATGCGTTTTCATGACGTTGGTCAGCCAGCCACATACATATTCGGTTTTCAGCTTTTCGAGAGCACTTTCCGCTTGACCTACAAGATATAAGTTGAATTAGAATCTGAGCCAGCATATAAGTGACATATGTTTTCGCAAGGTGCACGGATATCGAATTTCGCGTTGTAAGTGTTTCTCGACGGAGAGAGTATCACATAGTTTCGTTCGACAGAGAAGCACGAAAGGGTACTTTGAAAGGGATGATGTTTGCGACATCTGAAGGAATGACACACAAGCGAATTTTAGCACAGTCATAGGAAAACACACGAATGTCTCAGTATTCGGCGGACATTATAAGCAAAGTCATTTTGAAGAATGTTAGCTGTTACATACAAGGTCTTGCTCGTCATCCGGGTAGCATGCATTAGGGAGCGCCACATAGACTTTCACAGCAATTACACCGCATAAACACACGTGTTCATTTTTAAGAGGGGTTTCTTTACTTTAACTTCCACGCGCACGGCTTTGAATTTTGTAAAATATTTATTGCGATATTCCGGGGAGAAGTTTCTACTCCCAAAATGGGTTTACTACTTCTTCAATCCATAGAATCTTCTTACAAATAGAAAGTTTTGCAATCAGTTTCCATTATGACAACACATGATCAGTTCTGGTCAAGAACTTAAAAGTTGAACAAGATCCTATGCAATGAAGACTAAGAACTTCATTAGCCGCGACGCAGACGCACTCTTGATTTCTCATTCTTTCGGAAATGTACGCGAATCAGCTGGGTATTACATATATATACATCGTCTCTTACAGAAATTCATGTGTACATGCATACGCAGAGGCAATGTTTCTTCCAAAGTGTATACAAAAAACAGCATAGGCGCCTGTGTTCCATATATGAATGACAAAGTATAAGTGTAGCAACACGCAGAGACAATTTCATTTAAACATAATTACCATTTATAATATTCGTGTAATATGATGACTTGAAAAAATTGGTTTTTTTGAGCATTTTTGTAGTTGACGCCTATGCAATCGGGGACAGATATAGCGTGCCATTGAAGTATGAGAGAAGTACATTTATATTTTGGTGAAATTTACGGAAATATCAACTGAGGATGAAGGACTGGTAACGACAGGGAGCGCCAAACTACTTGTCCAAGTAGCTTGTAAAATGCATTTGGGACAAAGAGTTAATCAGGTAGCTGAAGCTTGGAGAAACACCGACGATACGAAAGCACGAATACGTGTACACGAATAATTACCCACAAGCCGTAGCCAGACACTCTTTATCTCCTTCCAAAGCATCAGTGTGCTCATCAATGCTCTATCTCTACTCGATTGTTTACTTGCTGTGTTCTCATTACTAATTGTTTTGCCAATTGCTTGTTTGTGTAGTGTCTCACAAACAATTTCATTTATTCTAGCACCCGGTACACCAGGTGCAATTCACATCACCTGGCATATCACGTAAAAAAATAGAGAAGTAGTAAATAATACTCAAATAGTCCATACTGCATATTGAATAAATATCTAGTAATAAAGAGATAAGTTCCTAAAAACGCCCGTTCTTAAATTTCTGCAAAAAAAATCCTGATGACTACGATAATGAAATTTTCAAAAGCACTTTCCCAATACCAAACACAGAGCACGATGAGCTACCGTGGAAGGTAGACAAGGGCAATCTCGCTAACGGCCGAAAGTACGCCGGAAATCCAGTCGAATGTGCCTACGATCGCGGCCAAGACTACCTACGTCTTCTACGTCTACTTCAATAGTGTATATGCGAAGTGTTAAATTACCAACAGAAAAGATAAGGTGCATAAGGCTTTTTTTAGTACCATCGAAAGAGTAGGCAGTGACATGAAACCAATGAAATAGCATTGACAATAAACGCCCGAGTATTTCAACCGGGGTATCCTGGTTAGGGGTACAAAGTCCCACGAGTAGCCAAACGCCATAACGCCCCAGGAGTTGCCGTTCCTCGAGAGTTGCAGGATCGCACTGTCCCAATCCGCCTCCACCAGTCAGTCCACCGCCTCCGCCGCTCCCTGGGAATCCTGTGCTGCCCTTATTAGTACTTATTTCCGAGTTGTCGCGATTACTATCCATACTTAGCGGTTCGGCCTCCTTGAGCAGGCTGCAAAAAGAGACAAGGCCTTATGTCGGGGCGCTCAAACACGATCCGTGGCCAGGTCTGGTCGTAGTCGAGTATCTGGCCTGGGCCAAGCAAATCGATGGTGGTCGAAATCCTTGGCTAACGAGGCTGACTTTTTATACGATCGACATTACCAGAATGCACTACTCGAGGCCGTTGAATGGATGACTTAAACTACTTAATATTTCGTTCTAGACATTTATTTTTCCATTAATTGAATGAGCACGAAATATTCATGTTGAGGTTTTGTTGATAATATTGGGACACGGTTATTATTCAGTCGTCGATAATGAGCATTTGGAAAGTATCCGTTTATCGGTTTCGAGTAGGTTTTATGATCATAGGGCGCTTGCCGAACGTCGAAGAACCACTTCCACGTTCAGTGCTGCCTTTGATTCTTTCATGACCACATTTTTTGATAGAGATGATTGACGTTTCGCATTTAACATTTGTTTTTTACAAGACTAATCGTTTTGTAAAGTGCTCGTATTGTGGTACTCGTTAGTACAAGTTTCTCTTCGAGGTTTGTAATCGTGAAAGAATGGAATTAATTACTAATCGCACTTGTTGACAATGTCGATCATTGTTAGAATTTCGGTTACAAGAAGTATCGAGAGTTTATTTATTTACGTCGACTACGACATTCACAGAGACAGACATAGCCTCAGATCGTGATCTGGGTGGTCAGACCACACCGTGGTGTTCACAAATAATAAATAAGATCATAGACGATTGGGAAGTGATTATATATCAATTTCTGCTTCTATTTAATTCGATATTATTTATTTCGATTATAATCATGTTCTATCTATGTGGATTCATGCCAATTACGATATTAAAACGTGATGCGAATGAGGAGTAACTTTATAAAGCCGATCAAGTAACTTCATCCTATTTTTCAGTTGAGACATAAAGAACTTTGAAAACGAAATCTATAGATCAAATCTATGCTAATTTTGAATATGATACAGACTAATCTAAGGTAACTAGACTTAATCACTTTCAAAAGCATCACTCCTCGATACTAAGTATCAGACCAAAAAGGGAACGTGAAAGAGCGATGCGCTTGAAACCACGGGGCACAGATTTATTCTGCTTTGATATCCCGCTCAAACCGTGTCTTACTCATGCAGCATACCAGTGTGTCTCGATTAAGTAACACGAATATTCTAGGGTGTTCCGGTACATCTGTTTCTAGCTGAGGAACGATACCAGGTGCTGGTGTGTGGTGTCCAGGGCGTGCTAAGATTTGATGTCCTCGGCGAGGCATATCAGAAATTTTAAGGTGCACTTTTCCTATGCGCTACTGTGGGCGAATGCTTCGTAATCACGTGTAGTTTGGCAGGTAAACGTACAGTCGGAGATACGTGTTGGGGGCACGTGGATGGGAGTGTGCGCCACGTTCGAATATAGTATCAAAAGGGGTGTGCGTGTGCCAAAGGTGGCGTGTGCAATAAGTACAATGTAAAATATACCAATTAGGAAAATATACTTTCGGAGTGTTCTCCGTTCCCTTATACGCAGTGTCCCATCCGTATTGTGAATATCCAAAGAAAATGTACGGAGCATGTTTCAATCGTGCTTAATGGACGTTCGTCAATTATGTAAATGTCTTTTTAAGATCTTCCTGCGATCAATTTTGTATCAAATTAGCAGTCCATTAAGCATGATGTGTGAGCATTATGTCTTACCAAGCGGGATGGACCAGCACGGACAAACACGCAAAGCAACAATGATCCTGCGATCATTCATTAGTACACGGAATTTATTAACGTGTTCTTGGATAGATTAGTCTTGTTACAACTTGAATCTCGTATCTGTGACTCAGTGATTATCAACCTCCATCAAGCATAAGTTGTACAATGTGATGGTATATAAGTCATACAGTGAAAGCAGATTATTATATAATGTAGAATCATAGAAAGTTTATTTTAAAATAATGCTCACAAGAGGTCGATAAACACGAACATCATTCGTCGAACTTTATCAACGTGCGTCACATACGTTTACAGTATCAAACATTTTTATCACAAAAAAGACTTAACACTGATAATTATGCGGAGAAAAAAGATGTATCGAAACGAGTTCAAAAATAATGTCAGGCCTTCCAAATGTACTTTCAACTGATAGGTAGAATCACAATTAGTTATTCGTAAAATATTTGTAAGATTTATCATTGCTATTCACTCGGTGATTTTCATAATACATATAGCTTATATTTTTTCTTGATATTTCTTTTTCCTCTTATACTGACGCCTGTCATTAAAACTCGTGCAAATTACAACGAATGTAGCGTTCTCTATTCATCCAATTTTATTTCTCCCCTCTGACTTTCTTGAATGGTAAGCAGTATATGATTGCTCAGCGAAAAGATTAGGGCAACAAGAGGAAGTGTCTCTCACCTGACAATTGCCTGGACCATGTAGGTTTGTGTCTGAGGATCAAGTTGCGATATGTGAGGTAGCGCCATGTGATAAACGTGATCTCCTCCACGACGATTGTTATGACGAATGTTATGACACTGTTGGCAATAACGAATTGGATGATTTCCATTGTAACTAGCACATTCGTTAGAGAAGCACACGCTGATAGCTGACTTGTCGCTGGCCCTGCAGTTCTTCAAGAAAGTGTAAAACATTGTATCAATATTGTAGATATTTTCTTGGTACTTATCAATCCAGTAGAGCATGTGACGCTTTTCCAGTACAGTTACACTTACTTTATTTTCACACACCATCGACACCTGTTGCATGGGATGGAGAATGTCGTAAAACATTTGATTCGGATGTTCACGGTGTATCTCATTAGCGCACTCGATGCAGAGGTACAACGGTGGTGGTGACTCTGTGGCGAAGGTGATGGATATACGGTGATCGTAACAAACTTTGCCAGCTTCAGCGCTGCCAGCATTCGGACAGGAATCTCGTTGACACACGAAGGGTGTGAGATCGTCTGCAATATTGTAGCAGATTGGAATCACATTAGCCCTGTTCAACTTCAAGCGACGAGTCACGTCAGCGCTGTGGTCAGCAATATTCCACGACTTACTGGCAAATTTGACCAGCACAGCACGGCGATCGAACAGGTTTGGATTGAAAGACGGCCAGTAATAGAAGAGCAATTTTGCTGCGGATGCTCTGGCAGGTGCAGTACCATAAGCCACCACGCACAGTATATCCTTTACGACACCCGGCTTCAAAGCCATCAGGCACTCCAGTAATTGACAGTGATGGGCTAAAACGAATGGAGGATCATATCCTGTTTCGTTAAGTCTCCTAGCCTCGATGCATGCATCTGTTAACTCGCTGTAAAGCTTATTCCCAAAGATGAAAACCTGGGTTGCTGGAGTACTGAAAGATCATCATGATCACGGCAGATATCGACTGACTGGCCGCATTCTCGCTTCCATCCTCGGTTTTTCTGGCTGAAACACGCGTGTCAATGTGTACCGGGTAAGAATCGCGAATATCTTCGATGGTGCAGACTTACTAATGGTAAAAGGTAAAATGTAAAAGCAAAGGTAATTGACGATCTCCTGATGGAGCTCTACGGGCAGTACGGAGATTGAACTGGCGGTCAAATATGGAACGTTGTCGATTAAATCATGCTCGAGGAAGGGCAGAAGGCAGGCCAGACATTGCAGCAATGCTTGGCCAAATGCTAAAACAATAACGATGGTCGTAAAGATCTCAGTAGTTTAGTGCATGCGATTAGTGGAGAACAAATTTCCAGACCTTGCAAACCAATGTGGACCATGGATACGACATCTATCAGCTGAGTCAAGGCATTGTAAAGTTGCTTGTAATCCAAGTTTGGATAAAGAGCCATGCGGTCTGCGTCAAATTTTTGCGCCTTGATCATTTCCAACGGAGATTCACGTACTTCTTTTAAGAGAGCTGCAAGAAATGATTGACGCAATACATGCGTTTGAAGCTATGCTCTATATTATGACATCAAGACAATTAACGAAGCATAATACTTACATAACAATGTTTGAGAAAAATATTTAACTGTGTTTGCCATGTCGAGCCCTGACGGAATTGGTTGATTGCCATGAAGAAGTCGCTGATAATAATCATGCAGGCTCGTCAGCTTTAACGAATCTATGAAAAAACAACTTTGTCACACACCGTCATACGTTACAAATGTATTTTATCCATTCTATGATAAATATAACAAAAATCCTGTAATACTAAAAAAAAAAAAATACTTTTATTTCTTTTTGCACATTCACTGATTATGATATACAAATAGCTACTCACACGCTGCAAATCTGGTACCCATCGTGCATAACACCTTGGATACTTGTCAAGGTGCTAATCGATTAACAGACAGAAATTCACCGATGATCGATCAACAAAATGACTTAATCCGACGATCCCACGATTAAAACCGATTCCAGACGAGGAGAAATCAGGGAAACAATAGAAAAAGACGATGTACAAATTTCTCATGTCAAATTCCTCGGTTGCTGATTTTGTGGTCGCTCGTCCATTGCGAACACTTCGATCTGTAAAAATCGATTTCGAATTCCCCGTCCTTCTGACATATTTTTCCTGGCGTGTCGTTGCAGAATCACCACGGGTCCATTCCGGAAGAGCTCCTGAGAGTGAATGAGCGCGCATAACGTATCGACCTGTTTGGGTACCGTGCGCCCACGATACTGCGCTCTCTCATCCTTTCCATCCCTCCACCCAATCGACGGATCTATGTTACCCCCAAAGTCGAAAAAGGATCGAAAGTGCAATGTCGATTAATATAATGGACTCTCTTCAACAAATTGTCGTAACGATATCTTTGCTTTTCTTTGCATCGATGATAATACAATAGCATGCGCGTTGGCAAAAGAATATAGAATAAGCGCGTTAATAGGGTTTGTCGTGGTTTAAATAGACTACGATGATCTTTAATCGATCGAATTAATTTTAGGTTAAATGTAAATTGATGAAATTCTTTCTAAAATGAAATTTTAGAAAAGATTTAGCGATATTTAAGTATACCTTTATTGTAATATATTTGCTGGTAACATATACGCGTGTATTTTTATTTAAGAAACCATAACATTATTCCTTTATTTATTTTATACACAGCGATATATTGACATAGAATTTATTTTTTTAAGCTACCAATGTATTTTATGAATTAAATTATCGTTCGAGCAGAAGTTCGAGTTTTCGAGGAAAATAAGTTGTTCAAGGTATGATAAAGCTTTTAGATTTGTTTTGTTTCCTCGATCAATTTTTTTTTTGGTTTACTACAGATTTTTTACGAGTTTCGTGCAAAAGCAGTGCCAACTACCGTAAGTGTGTCACAAGGGGTCGATTGTAGGTCGACCTATGACGTACACGCCAATCGATATTATCTAAATACGATGTACACCTGCAAGCGGTGAAGTCATTCTCTAGAATACATGCACTTTGCCAAATACGGATGCTCGTTCGATCGGGCGATATGTACTCAAGGATAGCCTTATATTAAAACTAACTCGAGGGTTGTCTCAAGTAACGCGTCATCGACCTAGCATGGTCTCTCAATTTCTTATCATTGTTGATAAAAGAGTGGTCGTTAAGTTCGTGCCAAAATATAATTGCTGTCTAGCCAAATCATTTTACCCATTACAGTATTAGAAAATTTATTTCCCATATAAGCACAGTAAAGCAACTAAAAACACGATTATTACTAATCTAATACCTTCCTTAAACAAACAACACATTTATTTTTTTTTTGGTAAAATCACAATTGAGAATCCTTCGTAAAAAGTTAAGTGATCAACGCGAGAACATTTCCAAACCGCGAGCTAACCCGCAGCTTTCCTTACCATTCAACTCAAAAGCTCGCAAGGTAAAATCCGTCTCGTTCGCAAAATTACTCGAATTCCTCCACCCTCGTCCAACATCAAGAACCATAAAAAAATCCTTCGATCCAAGCAACAAAATCCCTTACCCTACCCAAAGATTAACCCTTAGATCCGCCAGTAATTCTACAAGTGACCTAAATCATATCTCTTTCATCCCAACCAGCTGCACAATACCGCAATCCAAATGCGTGCAGCGACAAATACGAGATAAACGAATTTCTTTAGATCGTCGACTCGCATCACTTGCAGAATTACAGAATCACGCATCTCAACCCTTCGATCACACCATACAACCAATGAGCCGCTCAAATATCTCCAGCCGCCTGCCGCCGAAATGGATTTTCGCGTCAGGAAGCGCGACGTCTCATCCCCGTCGCTCCTCCCCGTCTGCAACGGGGGTGAGGAGAGAATTGAGGGTGTTGAGAGGCCCTGGTTCGAAGGCAGGTGAGCGGATCGATTTTGCCCTCTCCCAGTGTACGTACACCCTGGTACATAGGTATCCTTCCTCGTGTACGTGTAAACGATCGGCGGAGTGACGCAGTCGCGCGCACACCCTCGCTTTAGGGGTGTACGGACGCTCTCGGTGTACACTCGCCCAGGGTTGCCTAGGACACCACATGGACACCAGGTTTCGCGTGTGGCTACGTCACCGTGAGCCCCGTGGAGAGGGCACCGTGCTACGGGCAACCAGCAGATCGGAGAGGCGTCTTAGAAAACAGTATACACGGGGCCAGCCACGCCGAAGCGCGCCTCTGGAGCGCCGTGCGAATTCGATTTTTCCACCGGGATGAAAAGCCTCGAGGGGTCGGGGGTAAGAGGGTGGACCGCTGCTAGTGCTCGTCAGGTTGTTCCTGTGGGAGATCGTCCTCGCTTCGCGTCGACCGCGAGGATCGATCGGTCGTCGTTGGAAATCCTAAACATCGAGGACTGTTAGTCCTTCGCGTTGTAACAACGGGAGGAGCGACTTTCGTCGAAATTTTGTTAGGCCCTTGAAGGTAAGATCGGGTTTTCTCCTGGAGATCGATGGCTGAACGTGTTGCTTGGATCGTGGAAGTTTTAGACGTCTCAATAGAGCGTGAAGTCGATTTATATAGGATCGAAGTTTTGTTAGGTTCGTGAATTCGCGCGAAAGTCGACGAGTAGATATACGCTGTTCGAATCGTGTAAATTATAAATATAGAAGGGACAGGATAATGGAGGTACGTCGAAGGGAAATTTCGATGGGCACGCCGAGACTGAGTTTGGAAACTTATATAAATGGTCTGGAGATCGTAGATGTGCGTCATACATAATGGATATCCGGATTATCAATGCGCATATAAAGCATTGAATAAATAGTTTATTTGCATGATAAGATTGTGATATTTAATAGAACCATATTCCGGAATCGCATAAAAAAAGGATCGCAATAAAAATCTAAAATTAATTTTAATAGCGATATAATATATTTTCGAATTTTTTCTTGTTTTCTTTAAGTACTTGTATATATTCTCCTCATCAGCGAGATATCACGGCTTAACTTTATCAAAATTCCTGGTAGTCGAGATTCTGTTGCAATTGTAACGTGATTTCGATAGTATCGATATTACAAATTCGCCGGATTCCATTGCGCAAAGTAATGCGTGTAGAAGTGATTCAGCTCAGCCGATCTGAGCTCATATGTCGAAGGATAATCGCTGAAGTAGCGGCGACAATCACGCTCTAAAAATATGAGAGTCTCATTGCGAAAGGTAATTCTTATCAGAAATGACTACGTGAGTCTTCGAGAGAAATGGCCAATGACGAAATTTACGATCGCGCTTACGATTGTATTTTCGTCTTCGCCTTTATTGCATCAACGGTCACGATCAAAGACGATTTCGCAACGTCGATCGCGCGTCCTCTTAAAAAGAAGTTTCCCAAAGCACATTAACACTATAAATACCTATCATTATATCGACATATCTATAAACATCTGTATAAAAAAAGTAATGGCCGACTCATCATCTTGACTTCGGTAGTTCTAGTATAAACCCTTTCCAGTCCAAACGATTATTCTTTGGTAGGAAAGTTAAATTTCGAAGACAAACAAGTTAGAGGTACTTGATTAGCAGAAGTAGCTTATACGGATGAAGCCAAGCGGCATCATTGGGCATTGGAAAGGATTAAGCGAGTTCAGCCATCGTGGGAGTCACTTTTGCAAAGCCCATTCCAATTTCACGGAAGCTCTCGTTCACGAAAGATCAATCGTACCCCGGGGTACGTCCTCCTTCTGCCGTTTATTTGCTCGCTCCTGACCCAGTAACTCCTTCCACTTGATCGAAAAGCGTTTAGTGGCTCGATCGGCTGGATGCACGCGCTTCGACTTCGTCATCTCCGAAGCAGGCAGATCCCATAAATTGATTAGCGTCACCCTTGCTAGATAGCGAGTGCTCGCGGCTGACGGGGAGATAATAAAAAGCAAACAGATGAATCAACTCCCGTACGAGGCCAGTAAGCATGGGATCCTTTGGGGGGATGCGCGTAGAAAGGGAGAGGAGTAGCCACTTCCCCCTTTTGTAGCACGTCGGCGAGCATAACCGAGCTGCAAGGGTCCATGTGATTTGATTATGTTAGTAATACGCTCCGTATGCCACCCTAATTGCTGCGGCTTGCCCCCTGCGACGGGATCTTTTCGCAACGGTGACGTGGAAATTCAATTTGAAACTACCGTAACTGCGAGCGTCAACAACAGCTTGTTTCGAGAAAAATATGCCTATTTAAGACGGGCGTGACTCAGAAACGAACGCTGCTTCCGTGGATTTTTTTTCTTATTATAACTGGTAATCGAAATTTATAACGATCGCATCGTTAAATTTATTATTTGAGTATTCTCTTAGGATGAGAAAGATGAATAATAGAGCTCAATATGTGAGCTTCCATATTTGCTGTTCAATATTCGAGTTCAATATTTGAAAGATTTATACATTTGAAATAAGATATTTAGACATCTTTGATGTAATGTCAAATTTCGAAGTATCGCATTTAGTTCTGTATCTTATGTACAGATTATATATCATGGAGGTATTCGTGCGTTTCAATAAAATAAATCTACATTTTATGTGTAGAACCAATTTTGCCTTTGTACGAAAATGCGATCGAGAAAGGGATCTTTATTCGGTTCTTAGGTTTCAGTAGCCATACGCTTGAACGAGAAACGAGACAGTTTCGTGGGAGCCTTTGGCACGCAACCGTCTTGGTCGTCGCAGAATATCCCAGTGCTCGCATGCTCTACGCTCGTGGAACGAAATGCAAAGTGAATTTGCTGTAACGTAAGCAGTGGCACTCTTTCCGCGTGTTTACAATACGTGTCGCGGCCCCAGATGCAGGGCACAGATACGCACTGTGCCTCGACTGATTAATCGTGGAATCCGCTCCCCCTTGAGTCTCCATGGGTTCGAGCACTGAATCCCCATGGCTTAAGACCAGCAAACGGACAGATTTATCGCCATTACAACAGCGTCAACCCGACGTTGCGTTTACAACTATATTTTTCTAGGATTACACGCCGCCTTGCCGCAGGTGCTTCATCGATCGCGATATTCCACCCCTCGCCTTTCTCCCGTTATTACCTAAACTTCTTCATCACTTTCCGCTTCGTAAATTCCCCGAAGCGTAAAATCCCTTGGCTTCTAATCCGTGAAGAGATCTTGCATTTTATGCTAACCATCGCATTACAATTTCCTCCACCTTTCCAGAACATCGTATTAATTAGCTCAAATGGTAATTGTCGCTGAGCGAAAAGGGAAGAACTCGAGGGTCGTTATGACTATATCGATGTTTTGTTGAAGATACGGCGATTTTACATATGTAGAGTACGATACTCGTTTTAGGAAAGCTCGTTGCACGATGTTGTTGTTTACACGTTCCTTCCAACATTGCTTTCTCGTATCTCGGCTCAAGCATCCGGCAGAATGCGCAATCAATTCCCGGTGAAAATCCAGTTACAATTTATTGAGATGCTAAATCATCAAACGCGAAAGAGAGAGGCGAGGCTTCCTGTCGGTGACGCGGTAATAACAGTATTGGTAAGTAATAGCCCGGCGAACTGGCCGCGGCAGAGTAGATAAGTAGTAATGCGGTAGCGGCAGGAACGTACTACGAGGTAACCTGAAGGTACGTGCACACTGAATTAAATAAGAGTCGCAATTAGGGCGCCATTAGACCCTATCGTGACGAAGCGAGTAAAGGGAGAGGCTTGGGTCGAAACTTCGCCTATAGTTTTTGATGGTATATCGTAATTATAATAATAAATCACAATGCTAATATCGTAATCATAATAATAGATAAATCAGATTTTTGAAATCAACGCGAAAAGTGGTATAAAGCAATTGGAATGGCATCACTGTAATAGGATTAAAAGGTTTCAATGCCAAAGGCTAGGTTTAGAAATCTCATTAGCTGGTAGTTTTGCATTTGGATGCGATCTTATCAGAGTTTAAACACAGCTATGAATTGCATAATGGATAGGTGCCCGATTTTCCGCGGGAGAAAGCGCGTTTAAGTCACCAGTCATCGTCTTTATATTTATCCCCGAGACTTCCGTAGCCGTAATCCCCGCTTGCGAGAACTCTCGATAATGTAAGCCGTTGGAGTTTGAAAAATTGTTTGGCAAAGTTTGCATCCAATCGGATGCAAGCTGACGCGGTCGAGGCTGTGATTGGCGCACGTTTTTGGCTCGTTTTGGTTTACATTGTTGTTGGGTAACGCACGGTACGTTTATCTCCGCTGCACGGAGGATCGCGCGGTTTGGTGTGTTTCATAATGCGCCACGGAGGAATTAAAGTCAGCTTCGCTCCGTACGTAATCGAGTTTTTGACCCACTCGTTGAGAATTGGTTACGACACTTATCTCCTCCGCTGACGTGCTTGACGTATGAATATTTATCTTAATGCATAGACGGCGCTGCTTAGTCGGCATTTTCGAAGCAGCAACTCGAGGTGTACAGTGATTTACGATTGTTACTTACGATATTACTATTAACGCATTTCAACACCGTTGTATCTCAAATTTGACGATTCAGGCCACCAGAAGCGCGAGTGCATTTCGACCTTACGACTATACTTCGTGTTGCAATAAATATACCAAGGAAGACGGATCGAAAACAATTATCTCATTGACAAAATTAGTTGGCAGCGATACATCAAGCACGAGGCTAATACCCGCATTACACTTCACACTTCTCGATGCATCATACACACTATCATATGGAAACCCAAGTTCGAATCCCGCCCGTCACCTCTGATTTTTCCATATGATATTTACACTCTATCCTTCGTGGTTCAAAACCCACCTTACAGTAGCTCTAATGACTTCAGCAGTTGGCGCCAAGAATAAATTGAATGAAAAAATAATCGGATGGAAAAATGGACGCACCTAAATCAGAATATTCCAAAGTAATCTATGTCCATTCTAAAACCTTTATACCTATATCGTTAACCACTCGAATTCCATCCTCAAATCAAATAACAACGCCCCCATTAAGACTTACTCCCGCTAACCCAATGAGAAAGTAGTCTACGTAAAAAAACACGGCTCGGCTAACGATTACTCCTGCCACCCCGGCGAGAAAGCACGTACGTAGAAAAACGAGGTGTAATTAGAGGCGCGGAGGGATTAAGTAGCGGTCATCGAACGCCTTGGATCCGGTCAATCCACGTGCTGGACACACCGGTCGGCTTCCGTGTGAACGCAGCCTGACGAAAGGCTCGCGGTGGTGCAGCCGGTGGTGGCAGTGATCCGACGCAAGGCATAAAACAGTCGGAGTCCTTGCCGCAGCCTTGCGTTTTCTCCTTGAGGCTGAATTCTATTTAAATACACGCCATGCCGCACTTCGTGGTGGGGGGCATAGAGTACACACACGTACGCGCACGCACACAGCCGCAGGCCCGGTACGTGCGCGTTCCTCCCGTCTTTTGCGCTCTCCCCTCGTTCGCTCCTTTCGTTCCCGGTGCCTCTTTCTTCTGACTCACGCACCGGCTCTCTCGCGCCGGGGGAACACGAAATCCTTACGTCGGTGCCCAGTGATTTATGTCGCGAACGAGATCATCCGGCGAGCCGTTCCCTCGATTCCCTTCCCCTCGTCACGACTAACCCGCGACTTCCTTGTGCCTTTCCGAAGAGCCTGCTCCTTCGAGCAGTTACCGCATTGCCATTCGCGGCCAACCGTAGCGTATCTCGTGCTTTAACCTATTTTCTCTCTTCTTTCCCTCCTTTTTCTTTCTTTCTTTTTTTTTTGGTTCTTTTTTTACCTGATTTTATTTTATTTTATTTTTTTTTATTGATTGTTAAATCAGGGTTGACTGAGTATGAGTGCTTATGCGTGAGACTGTATCGATTTAATGTTTATTTGGGAGTAAGACGAGTAGGGGGTGTAACGTTGTTTTAAATTATTTTTTGGCATTGATGGCTGAGGATATTTTTGGTGTAGGATATATTGTTTAGGGTGGATTAAGGATTCTAGAGAGGTAATCGGCGGAATTTGAGCTTGGATTTTTCCGCGTAGTAGTCTGAGCCTTTGCCTATTATACTACTTTCAATCCCTTCCTTGCCAATGTAAATTAGAAGCCTCGCTATCTACTTTTTTTTTCTAGAACTGCTATGATATTTTACGATAAGTTTGCTGTTTGTTATCCGAGGATTACGCCTTCCTAGTTTCGTTTGTTATCCGCGATTTGTGGCTTACGAGCGAACTTTGATTTGTGTTGTCACGGTTTCTTAGGAATTGTTAAGAAATCACTGAGCAACATGGTAATGCGAGGTGCGATAGCCTCGTGTACACCTGTAGCGTGCAAAAGGCGTCGATTACCGCTGAAAAGAAGGTATGAGGTATGCAAATAAATTTGGTCGGACTCGCTTACGACGCGATATCGGTGGTGTCGTGCGACCAAAAGAATTTCTTTGGTTCGCTGAACCCTGAATCGCAACGACATCGAAATATTCTCAATCGTGTTACAACGATCGCTTTCCATTATCGTCAACGCTTCCTCCATATTTCAGGGAACGATTTCCAATAGTAACTGGATCGTTACGAGTAAGCGTATCGTCGTACAAAGCTCGTATCTCGCTAGCCAAAATCACCCTCCGCGCACCTCGTTAAGCGGCTCGTTGTAATGCGCGCAAAGTGAGGAGAACCTACTTAAAGCCCCATTGCATAAATATCGAATCGCAATCCAGGAAATTGCTTGGGCACTTTGCGACTCCGTCCTTCTTACGCACGCCC
Organism: Ampulex compressa; assembly: GCA_038496175.1. Taxonomy (NCBI): domain Eukaryota; kingdom Metazoa; phylum Arthropoda; class Insecta; order Hymenoptera; family Ampulicidae; genus Ampulex; species Ampulex compressa. The sequence goes on from JBCFXI010000268.1 coordinate 118,414, forward strand.
ATTTACGAGATTAAACCTTGAAATTCGCCAAGCAAAATACCGAGGCACGTCGGTGAGCCCCGTCGTGCTTTATTTTCCTTATCCGCCAGAACTTCGGTCCTTCCTTTTCATTAATATCCAAGCAGCGGGGAGTTGAGTTAATCTTTCACGAAAGGGTATCGTTGATCGCTGCACCATAAAGTTAGGACAAAGAAACGAAAAATTCCGGCTCGCCTTGGCGTGGAGCCCGTAAAGTTCCTGTTCCTCCTTCAAGGTTCTTCGCTGCTCGTTCATCGCGGCATGAGTCAAAGGAGTCAATGTGCTCGCTTTTCTCTCTCCCTCTCTCTCTCTCTCTCTCTCCATTCTTCGCTGTCTCTCTCTTCGTCTCGTGTTTTTTTCGTCACCCAAGTCGCTGATAATCCCCCGATACTCGAAATTATTCACCCGACATTTCAGCCGTGACGAAGAAACTTTGTGCGACGCACGAATGAAAGCTTCTCTCTGTAATATCCTTGTGTGTTTAATTTTTAATTCCTCGCGTTTCATATCAGCTACTCAGATTATATGGGATAGGATTTATCGTTGAATATATCGCGTGATATTATAGAATAATTGACACTTCTGGTGATGGCAAATCGTTCTTTACGCCTGGTACGAAAATTCGGGACGTTTGAAATGTAAGCCGAGCATTTATGAATAGTGGCGTGTAACAACATACACGCGTACCTTTATTTTGCTTCACTTGCGGACGATAAACAGATAGCCATGCCCATGTGCGTATTCAAGTTTTTGAGTTCACTTACTTCCGAGAAAATCGCTCAATGCGTGGACATAAACGCAAGCCGCAATGTCCCTGGCGCTGGCCGTTAACTGCAGAAAAACAGACGTCACCGTGGACCGATTTAACGGTGCAAGGGCAAACAAAGGAATCGTGAATCAGACACTCGGCTGTAGGTCGTCGCTAATATTTTAGGAAAATTGCGCACTCCATCATATTTTCTCTTATAAAAAAAAAAAGAAATCGTTATGCTTTAGATTCTATCCTCGTGTAGCTTATATTCCAGCTTAATACGAAACCTACCAGCCACTTTCTGAACATATTTATGTATATCGCGAATGTTCTTACAGAAAAGGGCTATTAAGAAGAGATATCGATAGATCGATATAACGATGCACACTGTATTGTAAAATCATAAAAAATCTCAAAAAATATCTACAGCAATTTTTCTAAGAAACGATTTTTAAGAAACGAGTAGAGAAACTGCGGTAGGTTTAATGTTAATATCCAAGCCACATGGCAAAGTGATATTTTATCTAACCCATTGCAACCGAAACACCATTTCATCTCGTTTGCACGATTTATCTTAACAGGAGTGTCTAACTTGCTTCTTCTTTCAAAATATCAGACTGATCAACAAAAGTATTGATTAAAGACATGTATATGCAGAAGAAGAAAAAACGATATCGTAATACGTTTTTTAGCGCACATTGCTCATCAGACTATATATACGAACATTACATTTTCGAATGATTATATACAAGCATCGATAATTTTTTTTTCAATTCTCCTGTCGTCTCTCGAACTTGAGTTCTGATTCGGATATCCGTGATTTTATCACACTTTCGCCTTAACAATTTATCTCGATACGAGATCACGTGTAATGGTATATACGTGCTACCCAAAATTCACGCAAGAAGTAATTTTGGCGGAAAACACGGGTATTATAATTAAGAGTATTAATCACGGACGTGTATATGCAGGGGAGGATAGAGCGATGTCGTAGCACACTGAGCGTAAGAATGAAAAACGTTCTGCGTGCATGGATGATCGGCAAAAGCCGCTTTGCCTTTTTGGCGAGCGTGCCTTTTGCACGAACCGCTTGTCCGATACGCTGAATTTATTCACAGCCAGTTTTGACGCCCCTTATCTACCGGCGTGATCTACCGTTGGACCGACCATGATTCAGTCGTATTTATTATAAAGGAGTACTCGGATATATACCCCCTGGACATTCGTTACACCGTATTTCCGTGAGAGAGGCTAGGTACTGTACATCACAAAGATCGATATTCGATTACCACACCTTGGCCGACGGAATTTATTACTTTGTTCGTTTGTCCAATTTTTGACCTCGGCTACGGAGGTCGTTTAGACTAGGATCTATCGTTTACGATCGGCTGCGCCTCCCTTACGATAACGCATCCTGTGAAAAAACTCCAGATACAATGAACAGTTTATGGACTCTGTTACGAATATACATTACTCGTCACTTCAAGATTCGACATCGAGGGCTGCATTCATTTTATCTCCGTTCCGGTACTTGTGGATTTTAAATCGTCGAGTAACCAAGTTACTTGAAAAAAAATTAATAGCGATATCATCGCAGAGCTAGAGAAAATGTATTCGTACTCGAGGGAAATGTCGTAGGCGAGAAAGGAAGTGGAAATAAACTCTGCAAAGTAATTGTCCGATGAATTTTAATATGAAAGGACAGAACCTCTATGCGCCATAATCCGAAATGCGAAGCTTGACGTCAATTTCCTCGTAGAAAATATGGCTCGAGCATAACCGGGCGTCTGTTTCTTCCAGGTGAACTTATGACAGCCGTTGGACAAGAAACGTGCCGTCTGGTCCGTATTCCTTCAGGGTTAATTCGTCGAATATGGTGATTCTCAAAGCGGACTGGCTCTGGGCCGATCGTTAGCGGAAGGCCCGGCGTGATTTAAAACTGCTCTTGCCCGGCTGACCTCCGATTTCCAACTTCCCGGTACGTGAGTCAAATTTAATACCTTACGAGCTTCACGGCGTGGCAGATCGCTACGGATGAAAAGAACCATTAACACGTTCCGCGTCTGACCGATTTTTCCTTACTTTCGGAATTATTTTGGATTTTCGTTGAAGGATGGAATTTGCTTCTAACGTATGTTGTATGATTTTTATAATTGGTAAGAAAGAAATCCTCTTTAATAAAATCCTCTCGATCCTTTTTTTGTCGCGAGCAAGAAGGTTAGATGTGTACATATTAAAATTCCTCTTTAATTTTTCATTTTGGGAGGAAAATTTTAAATAGCTTGATTGGAAATTTTGGCGTGGGGTGTATATGTTCCACCTGGTTTGGAACGTGCTAAACATATTACGTTTCATCCGTACGCGCATTTTGGCTCTTGAAGCACGTCGCTGTTTCCACTTTAATCGTGCGCGTTGATAAACCGAAAAATGGACGCTCCTTATTTTATTTGTGCGTTTTGCCACTGTTTACAGATTTCGAGTTTGGTGCCTTTTCGAGGAGGTCCCACTGCCATGTAATTCAGGGAATACAGAGATACGTGGGCGCAACCACCAATCGCTTCGACGTCGTTTAACGTCTTACTTGGCAATCTAAGACGAGAGAACCTATCCATTTAAGCCCCCAGCTTTGCATTGTGGTATGTAAAGCGCGGTCTAACAAGCGCGTAATTTCAGTACAAACAGAACGAAACATGTCGATTTCGCTGATCTCTTATTATAATACTAGGACTCGTTTGCTTTATCATGGAACGTTCATTGCTACGGCAGGGCAACCCACGATCAATTTCCTATAAAACCACGTATCAACGTCAGATATGCAGTGGCATTGGCGGGTACGCCACAAGGAGATTCATCCGTTATGATCAGCCGTCCATGAAATCGTCCTTAACCACTCGTGTTGGAATAATCCTCCATGCACGTCCTTCCACGTCGGATTTTACAATAACGCGGCACGAATGCCTCGAGCTTTTCTCAGCCACGACGAAGTCCTACGCATTCGTAGTATTTCCTCTCCAGGTCTTTTGAAATTAAACATCATTTCATTACCACAACCCTCACGCGCTTCTTCAGCGATGAACCCGTACTCCTTATCCCAACAATATCGTATTTAAGATCTAAACGATTTCCACATTCCTCTATACATTCCACATATCAACTCGCAGCACTCGTACATCCCCTAAAGATTCCACAAACAGCCTAACCCCTCTAATCGGTATTCCAGTAAACGAAACAAACGCGATCGTCCTTCGTACACCTCTCGTGAACCCTCAGAAGCCACAAGTCATCCGTACTCGCGGATGAATATCTCGATAACCAGATCAAAGACGATCGACATGGACGAAGGGAGCGGGGCAAAGGAAGCACGAGCTTCGACGCTCCAAACACCACCAGAGACCACCATCGTACTTCCCCAGTTCCGTGGCTGTGGTGGTGCACCTCCAGGAATACTCACTCGGCGGAATTTCAGATGCACGAGGCCAGGAGGACGGAGGTGCAATCGTATCGAGGGGCGCGCAAGTCGAGCGATATGTACGGAAAGAGGATCGCCGTGATTTAGCGAGGAGGTATGCCTCCGCGACCTCCGGCTCCTACTTCCCGGTACGTGAGTCAGGATCCTCGCCGAGGATGAGCGCTAAGATATCGCTGGCGGGCCGCGCCGCGGCGCAGTCAACGGTGAACCATCGTGGTAAACCATCCTCGGGGCTACTGCTAGCAGGAACGTCCGTCAAGAGGCCTCTGTCTTTGAGTAAGTCCGCCAGTATCGCACTTTGAAAACCGCGCGCTCGTGCTGCGCACTGTCGCAACTGCTTTAACCCCTTTTGGCGCCAATCGGAGGTGCAGGGTTGTCTGCTGCACTCAGGAAAAGTGTCACCGCGCTTGGAAGTGTCTTGCTCTTTGGATTTTGATTATTGGCTCGGTGCGTGGGATATGTCGGATTTTTAAGCGAATACATGAAACTTCGTATCTTTTTTCAAAGGTTGTTTGGTTAATGGAAGTATGCTCCGTTTGCTCGAATACGCTTTTGCCAACGAGATTTTAATGTGTAAATACGTGTCTTAAGGAAGTTCTGATTTTTGGAATTGATGGATTCTGATAGGGGATTTTCCGGACTGTCTTCCTTTTTAGAGTGTTTAATCCGTAGAAAGAGTTTCAAGTGTTATAGAAATGGAAGTCGATACGATTTTGGGAGAACGGTATTAACAGCACAAGTCCATATCGTTCGTTAGAATATATATATGAACATTATGTTTTTTAATTAGATACAAGCATAGATAATTTAAAAAAATTTTTCTTTCGTCGCTCGAACCGGTTAGACTCCTGATTCGGACATATAATGGTACCTGCATTTGCCACACTCTCGCGTTAACAATTATGGCGCAATATGAAAACACGTGTAGTGGTACATATGGGATGCGCAAACTTCATACACGAAATAAGTTTAATACAAAACACATAATTAAATAAAAATAAAACACACGATTAAAAAAAACACCACAACATATAATTAAAAATTATAAATTTCTTACCGATTCGTAAAGCTTTGCCGACACATACGCCTCTTTTTATAAAATTTCAAATTTCGCCCGAATTTTAGGACATTCCGTACAAAGAATTTCAAGACAATCGTGTACGAACATTAAAAAATACAATTCTTATCATTGGTATAATTTCCAACCAACGTTTAAATAGGTGCCACATTCGAATACTCGTCCTTCGTAAAATTGTCCGCGTACGTCGCTTCTTCGTGGGGTGTTAATTACAGTCTCCGGCACAAAAAGGGCTTTCGGTGACGTAGCGCTGCGTCGGCGGTAACATATAGGTTTCACGTGACGTGGTCCTACGTCAGTGGCAAGGAAGAGGTCGGGGCTCGCACTTTTTTTAAGACAGGGTCGCTCATGTGCGTAAAGCGGAATGTTTCTGTCGTGGACAGCTGCCCCTCGCGTATGTTATTACCGCGTCGAGGCGTGGAATAACAAAGGTTGTACGGCGCATTATACAATACATAAATATTGACGCGCTCTGCACGCTCCCAAGGAATGCGGAACATGAGAAATCGCCGCAGATTCCTGCAGCTTTTTGCCGGTACATTATCTTCCGATAAATTATCGGTCTGGCGGCGCAAGGCCTTCCACGCGAGGCGGTAGGAACTCGAGCATCTGCGAGACCTCAACGAAATGTTTACCTACGCAAGTCCGCGCATCGTGTAAAGACGATAGAACGCTCGGGAATCATCGATCCGTTACTGGAAAATCCTTTGCTCCCCTGGTATGACGTCATAGGAGCATATCATGGCACGTGACGTAGAGGTTAACGATTGAGATATTTCTCGTCATCGTGATTAGCTATACGGGGTGAATAATCGACTGGAATAGCGCGCTAAATAATTACTGCGCTGTATGATAAAGGTAAGGTAAATTCTCGCGGAAACTTATGTTTACGTAGAAACAAACTTGCCCGGAATTACGTGGCAATGTGTAAGCAATCGGAGATTCGTGTTGCACGATGTTCGCGACTTAGTCGATTTTAATGTCCGTTACTCATTTAGTTCGATGAAAGACGAGGATGTGCTTCGTCATCGTGTATGTCGTGCACGTTGCTAACTTTGGTCCCTGAGGTATTATCGCGGACACATTTTTGTCGCGCTTCGTTATAGGAAAATAAATTCAGATACGACGGAGGTATTGTATTTTAGTATAATCCAGTGGTCAAATACGCTTATATCTTGAAGCATCGTGCGCAGTTTGCGATTTATGGTAGAGATCTGTTAACTTTGCACGATGGATTTCCACGTGTGCGTCGCAGCGGTAGGACGATGTTGAGATAAAAGTCACGAGAACGTAGGTGTTAAGCAGATTTCATCGGTGGAACAGGATGACGGGGATTTTAAAAAAATACGTATATATACTTTCCGCTCGTGATTGGATCGGTCGCGTCGCGCAGACGAAAGGTCATGTATCATGCGTGGATAGCATGAAGGATATTTTTACTTGCACTCGGGAGATCAGTCGGGTCGATTTTGCGCACGGCTAAATCTTTCTGCGCCGATCGATATATTTTTTTCCACACTCAAATCAGCACATGAGGGAAATGAGCTAATTTTATGGATGTTAATCCATACCATCCGTAAATATTCTCCTATCGCCCTACCGAAAAGGAAGTTTATGATACGATGTCACGCGAACTCACGGTTCACGCAAGGACTGATTTCACGGTAGCTTGGCAAACCCTGCGGTTCCTGGAATTAAACTCGTATCGAACTACGCAGTCTTATGCCTGAAGTACCAGAGATACATTCTATCACTATTGCGCGAGAGATTACTGTACCATTGATGCGTCTTCAATCGCACTCGTGTTGCACAGTCATATTGAACTTTGTAATCTATAAAAATTCTAGTTTATATACGTAGCTAACTATTTGTATTTCTTTCGGAATTTAAATAAGAAGTCAGTAGCGCGCGTTCATAACGTTTCCCCTTTAACACCGAAAGAGGACAAATTACGAATTGTAACGAGGTTTATAGTAACACGTGAAACAGCGGACTTAAACACGACCGTTACCCATGATTCACGAAGACTTCATTTAATCAAGAATGTACTCTCATAAATTTATAAGCGTGTTTGCCCTCTAAATATCAGAGAAGTAGAGTAACATAAGGGGTAGAAGCGCGATTTTCCATCGGAAAAAGCCCTGCGTTATCTACGCTCAATGCGATACCATCATTTTCCTTATAACGACACAAGAATCATACAATAAACAGTGAAAAACATAAACACCACTAATAATTACTCTCATCATTATATCAATGACAGTCATCTTTATTCGATCACAAGGAAACATAAAACAACCAGCATCCCCGAAACCAAGCGCAAAATTCCCCTTAAGCGGTTTTCAAGTACAACCCTAATCATTACAACATCTGTATTCACAGTTAAAATCCAACACTAAATTCCCAATAAATCCTACATAACGAAATATCGCGCATAGCTTTTCTCGAGAATGCCAAAACCGCGAGGCTCGCATTTTTCCCTTGCCCTCTCCAAAGTCCGGACTAAAGGCCATTGTATCCGCCGACGGTTGCACTTCCTGCGTCAGGCAGCAGAAGAATTTCGGCCGTGTCGCAATAACGATGCCCGTGATATCACCTCGCGCAAACTCTTGCAATCCGCACGCCGGACTAATGACACACGTGCTCCGCGATCCGCGCGACGTAATGACACACACCATACGTTCCCCTGGCGATTACACGCGTAAACAGAAGATGTCGTTCATTAGCCGTAGAGGTGGGCGCCGCAGAGGGGAGGGCAGTCAAACGAGCAGCCGTCACGGAACTGGAAGCATCTACCGCGAGGTCCTCAGCCAGATCGGAGACAGTAGATCGAGACAGCAGGATGCCAGCCCTGACGCGCGCCTGTACTACTGCCAGTTTGCCGAGGATCAAGAGATTCAGATTTCAGCCAATCAGAGGTGAGTCATATTGCGCCTCGACGCCGCTGGATTCGCGGCTATCTTTGTTTCGAGACTTCGTCGTCTCTCGCACCTACGAGAAAGGGAGGCTATTGCCTATTGCCCGTGGGAGTTCGAGGACCGATGCTCGCTCGAGTAATTCGGCCATCGCGGCCAGTCGATAAGATAAATTGCGCGTAATCGTAATGTGGACATTTCTCAATTTCGTCTTTCGTAAACGTGGAGTTATTATCGACTAGGAGCCTCGGATTCCTGAATAACGGGAGATCGATATATTTGTAATCGCATCCGATTTTGCCGAGAGAAGCGTTTGAAGAGGACGATGTTGCGAGTGCCTTATACGATAACGATGATATATTGTAGCGCCATTGTTTTTTTTTTTTTCGAAGTCGGTGATACGGGGAATACGAATAGACTATCTGGTAGTACGTTATCTCGCAAGGTTGGAGCAAGAAAAGTAGCGATGCTCGGTGTATGGGAGAAAAGACGATGTTGGTTCGTTGTATTGTAGGTTAGGAGGAATATCTTAATGCCAATGACGTCATTAATTAATAATGATACGGCTCGAAATGCGTTTGGTATTCAGAAATTCTCGATCGGTAGCACATTTCGTAACGGGGCCCGGTTGGCTATCGAATGTGCGATTAGCATGAAAATGGGGGACGCGACTGGCCAATTGACGGCATAAATATAAATATCACAGTTGACGAGCAGTTATGCCGTGCGACGAAGGCAAAATCGGTGAGCCAAGCAGCGTGTGACGCCATTCTAGTTCGAGAACCACTTTCTATTTACCTCGTTGCCACGACATTCCTCCGTCTTTCGTACAGGCGCCACTTTTTTCGCGCGAAAAAAAAAAAGGAGGAGCAGCAGAGTGCCATCTGTCGATATTCGCTTTGCATTGTATTAAGGCGAAAATTAATTTCACGTCCGAATCGAAGAATATAGGAATACAAAGGTCGCGTCCTAATCCAAAAAATATATATTTCCCCGAGCGTGTCAAGGATTGGCCCACGTAAATACCTTCGTGATGCAATTGCACTGCCGGGTGTTGGTGTATTTCGGAGAGCGCCATTTCTCAATTAGGCAAATCCAAACGGCGAAGCGCCGACATTCCGAGCTGCTATGTGGGATGCGGTGTGTCAAGCCAACGCTCAAAATATTGCGGCGCGCTGGCTTATTAAAATGTTTTAATCTCGGCTATATTTAGAAAGTAGGTATTTTTGTGAGGCCGCGATATGGAATATAGGACAGCAATACGCATCGCGCTTTCAACCGATTAGAAAACCATATTATCTCCATTCAAGCGCATTCGAGCGTAATATCGCCGAAAAGAGGGAGGCGTAATTATGAACCGGTGTACGGCGCTAATTACATAAGATATATTTACGCCAGTACATTAACACCATTATAAACACTATTACATAAAAACGATCGAGCAGTCGCACGCAATCGCGAAGCTTCGAGCAATTAGATAACGGAGCCGCGTAGAATCGCCCTTGCGCCTCCGTAAATCCCCTCTGCGACATACGCGAATGGGCATATTTACGAGCTGTACAAGTACTTTCGGAAAATCACAACGATAGAGTATCACAACTCCTTTTTCCAGCGCACCGCGGTGTGTACCCGTTTATTCCTTTTATCAGTACACTTCGTGACGTCAGGTCGATAATATAAAGACGTATATTTACACACGGACGCGGCCGTGTGCTGCTCGTTATCAGTCAGGCAGCAAGTGTTACACGCTACTATAAGTCTTAACATCTGAGTCTGTGTAAACCGCGCTCGCCCGATGCCTGACAAATAACAGTTTTCCTCGAGCAACGTAAATTCGAAAGATCCGCCAGGATCAATCCCAGGTCGTAAACTTGGCACAAGGCGCCTGAGCTTTTTACCGTGTCGGACGATACGATGTTCCCTGCGAATGCGCGATCGATGCTAATCAAAGTGACTCGCAAAATTCCAACTCGCACCACTGGACAACTCCGCCAATATTCGCGTCCTTCGATCCGCCGGAAAAGATCGATCGGATGTTATCCTCGGTTGCCGCCGATGTTCCCGAATTCAATATCTCGCAAACTTCCCGCTGAATCGTTAAAATCAGCGCTGTCGTTGGGTGCATTGGAAGACGTCAATTGAGACAGTTCTAACAGGCACCGTAAACCTTCCGCATGCGGAGGCATCGCCTGTGCGAGTATGTTTATCGCTTGTTCGACCCGAGTGATGCTTGTGTGTATGATGTCAGACTCTATCTTTGGCACGGAGTAGATGACCACGCACGAAGACGTGTGCATATCTCCGCGCACATGCGTGGAAAGCTTCGCGAATTTTGCGTAGAAGAACGGTGCAAATTGGATCGCGCATTGGCTGGTAAACCGGTTACTGGGAACGAGAAGGTTAGCGAAGGAAAAGAAAAAAAGAGTGCTCGTGCTAATTCACGGTTATTAATCGCGACTATGAAGGAAAAAAAAAGTCCGCGTAAAATTCTCTCCGTTGCACGCGCGTAGCGTAAAACCCGTTTTTATGTAAGATTACCGTCGCGTAACTCTCGCAAAATCGAAGATTACTGGATAACGATCTGGCTACCGTATGATGCGTATCGTCCTGCTGGACGTTCATAACGATCGAGGATATAGTCTCCCGTAATTCTCGTACTTTACCCAACCGCTTAGAAAATCGACCGAGAGAGGAAGTTGGCGCGCGATTGCACGTAATTATTCCTCTCTGGTTCGCAACTGGCAGGCAATAACCCTTTAGAGCGAGTCATCGTACGTCGAATAACGTCAGAAATCCGAAGTACTATACCTCGATTACGTAATTCTGCATTTATATAGCCTGCACGGTAGCGATGGCTACATGAAAATTGTCGCGCCGCCCAATCGCGCGTCGGAGATCTTATCGATCGGGAGAAAAGGAAAAAACGAGGCCGACGATACGTTTTCATAGGCTAAGAATTTATCATACAAACACGTTGTGTATCGATACGGGTATATAATCTTATCGCAGATTAATAAAAAATCTATGAGTGCATCGACAGTATCGACGGTGAAGATAAGCGGGGATGATCGTCTACCGATATCCTTACAATACGACGAAGATAACGACAATCGGCGCGCAGGAGGCAGCATCTTCGTATAATCCAAACGACGAGAATTCGCCGAGAATCGCAATGAAATTTTCTTCCAAAAAGCGTTCGAGATTGTGGCAAAATTGTCTTCTCGAAAGAAAAAGAATTCATTGGGGAACGCTATAAAATTTTCCCCCGCCAAGGGAGGATTCGTCGAAAATCGCCAGGCAATTTTACTCCCGCCAAAATCCCAGAGATTTTGGCGGCCGGTTTCCGTATATTTTGAAAATCCATCGTGGCGCTTTACCCTGGAAAAGAGCTGTTATTTATTTTCGCAAGAATACAGTTTCGCTCGTATTTTATATCGAGCGATCACCTTTTTCTCCCAGAGGGGCCTCTGGCATTATGTAAACGAGATATAAAAGGCAGTCGCGGAGGATAAACCGGGGCTGGCCGCGGATAGAGTTATCGCAGTCACGAAAATTTGCTAAAATAGACATAACGCGTACGCGAAGGAAATTATCGATGAATCAGGAGTGTACCTCGCGCGTGCTCACCTGAAAAAACAATATACCGATGTACACCCGTTTGTCAGCGAGTTCGCGATGCTTTATCGGCCTGACGTACTACATCGATCGATCCCTGATAGCCGGTGCACGGCTACGCGCCGATGGATCTCGATTCCTTTTCGCGAGGAATTTGGGGAAATTAAGTAATCAATCCTTTTTAACGCAACGACGTCAGTCCAGATCGAGTTTACTCCTCGATACCAGCGAAGATCGACTATCGGCCAGATAACGGATTCGTAATTCGGTCGAGTCATCGATGTCCGCTTTTGTCCTCAATTTCGGTCGGGCACGAGGACCGATAGCGCAGGAGTATTAAATATTCGCTCGATATTCGCGACTTCTGTCGTCGATGTCGTGAAGCGATGTGGAAAGTGAAACTTCGTTGGAAATTCGTTCTCCTTTCCGAGAAGCGGCGCGAGTAAGCATATGCATTTGCACGGCGATTTTCCACGCGAAGGAGGAACCTATTGTTATGCGCCTCCTCGTGGACGACGTGCGTTTCGCGTAGAAACGTCGTTTCTGGGAGCGGTACAGTTTCACGACGCTTTCGAGGCTAAGCAGGTGACTCCGATCCTCGAACTGGAATTGCAAAAGCGCTAGGCGAGCCGCAGAACGGCCTTCCCGTCGGCGAGTTTCGCGATAACGCCGTTATCGCGGCGAAAACTCGTCATCGATGATCCTTAAAGAAAGAGAAAAAAGGGGAAAAGGAAAAAGAAGACCTGCGCCGGGGAGCATACATACGCGAGTAGTTCGCGGTGACTCATCGGCCGACTTGGAAGCGCGCGTGTGCGTGAGTTTCGACACACGCTCTCCGATAAGTTAGTACATCCACGCACACAGCCACGTCGATTCACAGTGCCGTACATCGTTAAACGACCAGATGCGAGCGAAGATAAGCAGAAATTTGTAGGGAAAATCCACGATTCGCAATTACGCCGATTGGTAATATCAAAGATCAGCGTGCATTAGACTTTCCTCGATCGCCGAATCTTCGAGCGTCTCGAGGAAGTGCTCGATCCACAGTGAAGGAGACTTTTATCGAGTACACTCTCGCATCGTACTTTTAACCCTTATATATATACTTTAAACACTTCTACAATTTACCCATTTCAATTCCCCCTTTATCGATTTTTACACGTCCTCGAAATACCCTAAGATCGTTTCCCCCTTCTTCGATTATCTCCACCTCGATGACGTCCATTCAAAATTAAATTACGCGTACACGATCCTAAGTACCAAAGCCGCGCGATTCTCAAACAATCGTGAAAGTATCCCTTGGGCACACAAGGGGTAACGCTCGCGCTCCACAAGCTAGATCTACGCAGAGCGGCGTTTATCCTACGTAACTTTCGCCGATATTCCCAAAGATGCACATTGCAAGTGCGATCCAAGTACTTTTCCCTCGAGTCCCGTACGCTCTGCTCTGCACCTTGCAATCTGCGGAAGTTCGACCGTAGAACCGGGGCTCGATAAGGCCCCTCTTATCTGCCACGTGTGCGAGCAAACGGCCGTATCCTCGCGCTACCAGTTTCTCTCTATACGTACCTGCACAGGACGGCGCGCGTGTGTACACCAGCCGGCATGTACGTACCGCTGCCCCCCTCGGAGGCGACGGCGGCGGTGGCGGCGGCAGCGCTTCGTAGATCGCGATCGAGCGCCGGCCCGCCGCTCAGTCTCTGCACGTCGGCCGTCGTGGACGGATCTATCGAGCGTGCGATCACGGTTAGATCGTGTTTACTTCCGGCACCTCGTGACAACCGCTGCCCATTGGTCCCCTTCCGGACATGTTGGCGCAAGGAGACCGGCACAGGGCCCGCAGGACCCGCGTGCCGACGCTCTCTTGAGCGGCCCCCCCCGTTTCCTCGATTTTCTCCAACGAGGAACGTGTCCTTTTTTTCTCTTCTCCTTCTCTCTCTCTCTTTTTCTTTCTCTATTTCCCTTTCTTTCTCCCTCTCTCTCTGTCTATCTTCCCTCGTAGCCTTGTCGCTTCCTCCTGCTCGCGATATATCGTTCTTCCTCTTCCTTTCTCTCTCTCTCTCTTTCTCCCTCTACGTCTTCCCATCCATCCGTCTCTCTTCCCCCTTCGCTCCGTCTCACTCCTTCCCCCCGTCGGCCCGAGGAAGGAGCCCTCGGAAGTCATTGGACGGCGGACAGTGGTGCTTCCATGCGGCCGCACGTGGATTACTTTTCGGTCTTATCGGGATACAGTGCACCTCGTGAAACGGGCTTAACGACGCCGGTGCGTCACCGGCCGCCCGTCAGCCGGCTGCTGCTGCTCTCGTCGTAAGGGCGAACCGGTTCGGCCGATCGGGAAAGGTAGGTGCCTCCGACGGAACGGGACGTTTTCTCTAGCAATGCCCTCCCCCTTCTCCCTCCATTGTGCCCACCCTAATGGAGGTTTTCCTCCGGCCATCCTCAGCTGCACCCGGATTCCCTGAGATCCGGCTTGCCGCGCTGAGCCCCCGATTCCGGGCCTCTGGCCGGCGGGTTCGTGGCCGGACCCTTTTAATTTTCGTCCTTTGGACAGCTGATACGCTCCTACCTCGAGGTCCACGCTTCTGCAGGGTGGGTATGCGGCGTGTTCCTGAGAATCGGCTGGGATACTTCGTGCTTTGAAGTTCCCGATGAAGTCGAGTATATTGCCATTATTACGGTCTCCTTGATTGTTTACGATTTTAGTGGGTATACCTCGGTGACGCGTGGGTCTATTTGTTGATCTTTGGATATTGAGGTTATGTAAGGTATTGCGATCTAGCGTGGGTGTGCTGGTATTAAGGAAGGAAAAATCAGGAATCGAGGTATACGTAAGTATGTTATCGAGGAATTCGTAAGGTGGAGATTTGGAAGGGATACGACGTGTCCGGACCGTCTACATACCCTTCGTTCTCTTATAATCAGCTCTAGCTTTCTTATACTATGCCCAGTGGTCTCGTGCTAAAGGTTAGTTTCTAGGTCGAAGGACCTTGGATAACGGTAGCAAAAGCGGGAAAAAACGCAAGGACCATGAGCGCACGATTTTTGGCGATTCCACGAGCCTATAGACCTCACGGTCCCGGCGCTTCGGGCGTACTATGCGAGGGAGAGAACTGGTTCTTCTGGAGGGTTCCTTCGAGCGGGTAATGGAATCTACGATTCGAGGAGATTTGAAGATCTCTCGGAGGATAGGTAACATACACGCTGCGTAATATCGACGAAATCTCGGAAATATTTCTCGTTCGTACGAGAGATCGAGTAAGCACTGCGTAAGATGACGCGAGGAAGGAATCGTCGGGAGAGTATTTGCCAGGAACGAGTCGATTCCACGGTGGTCGTTCATAATGGGGATGTTTTTATACGCTCTCACTTTTTGGAGTGGTCGAATGCTCGCTAAAAAAGGCTGTCTTAAAGAGCGATAGGAACGTCCAGGTATGAGCTTCGTGTTGATTTTATACGACAATTGAGTCAGCTACTCTTTTTAGAATTTCTTTATGCTTAACTATTCTGACGTTGATCGATGGCCGCGTATGCTCACGATCTAGGCATAAGAATGCGCTATCTGCATGCAGATAAAATCTGTTGACACGCACGCGCTCGTCGACGCACAGCGTCTAAGGATATCTGCTGGCTCGATTCGCCGTTTTATAATCTCCCCATCGGATCGTTTGGAACGGTTCTTTGCTCGCCGTTTTCTTTATGACTCAAGAGCCGCACACCAGATCTCAGGGGTTTGATAGTTTTGAGGGTATAACTTTTTGTAATTTATCGTGTTTGTAGTTGGCACCGTCCGCTTGGCAGCTACAATGTAATATTATGTAACGCGAGCGCATTAAACTCGTGTAAAACTAGATGGGGGATTAGAGAAAAAATTGGCACGAAGACGCGGGCAGACGTTTGTCGTATAACTCCTCGCACTACAGCGTGCCGAATAACAAATAAACGGGAATTTATAATCACGCGGGGGAAACCAACTGATGGATGCTCTTAGTATCAACATCCCAAAATACGGACACTAAAGAAACTTTTGCACCTTGATTTTGTACAGTAAATTCTAAAATCCGCATACCTTTTGCACGTTGCTCAATTTTTCACGCGCAAGATTAAACTTCCCATTGTACTTAAACATTTAAATTAACATAAGTAATAATCGGACTCTCATAAGAATGTCGGATCACCCTACATAAGATCAAACAATCGCAACGGTTGAACAATTCCGAAAGCCTGATCGACGAATACCGATCGCCGCCGATTTCCTTCAAATGTTCCATGCAAATCCATGAGCTTTGCATATAATCATGGCGCATCGACGGCCAAGACCGCGCGAACAAATTTGAAACGTTCGAATGGCGAGGAACAGCGATCGTACACGAGGATCCCTTCGATAGCCGGCTGTACGTCCTCCCGCCCGGATGTAGTGCCGGCCTGCTCGTCGCTCGAGGTGGAAGGAAAAGCAAGGACGCCCCGAAAGGATGCAACGAGAGGGCAAGAGTGCAGCGTCGTAGCTGCAGAAGAGCAGGTGCTGGCGCTACACCTGTCCGCAGGCTGAAAGCCCGGCCGGGTTGCGTGCCGCTGGAAGCGTCGAATTCCACGGCGTTTACTCATTCGAAACAACGAACCCGAAGACTACTCGGTGCCGAGGAGAAACTCCAAGGCGGCGCTCGCGTCTGCGGATTATCTGGACGGAAAGAGAAAGAGACCTGAGGCCACTGGAGGGAGCCAGGGGGGCAGGGCGAGGGGAGGATGGAGAGAAAGAGAGACGGAGACCGGGCCAGAGCAGCCTCCTCACCTTCTAATATTAGTTGGCTGAGTCACTCGGATCCCGATCCTGCAGCGTCGTCCAAGCGAATAGTATTAAGTCCGTTGGCACGGCATTGACACGAAAGCTGGCTTAACATGGCCCACCACCACGAGGTAGCGGAGTTCGCACGGGAGCTTGGCTGACCCCGCTTTGATCGAGAACCCTCGAGTCAACCAACTGGATTTAAGACTAGGACCTCCACCAGACATCGACCCCTATCGCACGCTCGCGATGTCCCTCAGTGCGTGAGGATACGCTTGGCAAAGGATACGCTTGGTAAGGAAGCGGAGCAAATGACCAAAGCAGTCGAAGCCCACGATACCTCAAGAAAAAAAAAAAGGGCGCTTTGGGGATGAAGAACAATGTTCCCTGTATAAGTACGCCGATGTTTGCACTCTACTACAGTTTGTTAGAGATTATTTGCATCGATGAATACCGAGCGCGCTCGGCCTAACCACCGACAGTTCCCATCGCGTTGCGGTGAAACTTTTTACCCCTGCTCGCTCTCACCGTAACCGATAGACAGCGAATAACGAACGTGGCTCAGTGGCCTACGTCAAAGTGGAAATCGCCGATAGTCACAGATGGCTTCGCCAAATCGAAAACGTGGAATTATTCCGTGGCATTTTGCTCGGAGCCTCCGACCAGAATCGGCGGAGATAATCGTGCCGCTATCGCGGGGTCCGAGAACAACAGGACGCGGTTACGCGTGAAAGGTTTCCCGGCATTTCATAAATCCCGAGAGAGGATCGTCGTCGAGCGCCTGGAAGCCTAGAAGCCGCGCTCCAGGCCCGCGATTTCTCTTAATGCCACGCGTCGCGTACGCTGGCTCATCTTCAGAAATACGCCTTGAATTGCACGGCTCGCGTAATCCGGGCTCTGGCCGGCGCATGTCCATGTTTACTCTAAATATATCAGAAGTGCACGCGCCAGTTCCACCGATCGTTCGAGCGGAACGCATAGGTAAATGCGTTTACCCTGTCGTTCTCTGACGCCACGTCCGGGGTGTCGTAAAATCGGATGTACGACATTAGGCAGAGCCGGCCTGGGCGAGCTCTGTTGGCCGCGAGAGCGCTATTTGGGTGCTCGGGACACAAGCCGTGCGAAAATCGATGTAGCCCATTGCGCCGTCGATGTAGACAAAGGCCCCACAGAGAGTAGAGGCGAATCTCTGACGCATCGCGTAATTGCTAAGTTAGGAGATCGCTGCTTACACCAGGTCTTTCGTAACGGCCGAGGCATTGGTCGTTATCCAACTTCCAAATTAGAACTCCGCTGGGAGCCTAATGCATGCTGTCGTCCCGACTTTGGGAACAATAACGCTGGCATATTAATAACCGCGATATCGCGACCACCCTGTGGTATTCAACCCTCTGAGCGCTGAGTTGTGCGACGATAATCGTGTCCTGTGCGCCGCGGACTTCTTACGACAAAGCACACGATGGGCTGACCACTTCACGACGCAGCGCATGCTGGGTTCACTAAAATTTCGTTGCTAAATATATTGATCGTAACTGAAATAATTTGAGCAGTGACAGCAAATACCTTAACAGAAGCATTTACTTCATTAAGCAATACATGAACGATATAAAAACTGCGTTCATAGTTCAAATTGAATGATCGTGTCAGAACTCGTGTATGCGTTCCTAACCTAGATTGAATGGTTGTGTGAGAACCCATATATACGTTCGTAGTGCTCAAAGTGTTAAAGGTGCGACGGTATGTACAGCTCGGTCCGTTGATCGTGCACAGCGCTATTATTGTTGCACGGAACCGGGAATAAATCCGATCGCTTTGGGATATGCAAATCCAAGGCTTCGATATTTATATTCCGTGTATAGTACGTCGAGTTTGTAAAGCTCAATGGGCGTACGTTAAATCCAGGCACGAAGGTCGCGCGGGACTTGGGAGCGTTGGGTCGAAGCATCCACGAATATGTTTCAACGCCAAGGAATATAGACCCATCTGAGCGACGCTTGGATCCTACGACGGGCACAATTATTCGAGATAATCATATTACGACATTACCGCGTAATGGAGATGTTCGTATAATACGAATATCCATCTCGCGGTAATCGCGCATGCGCTCTCCCCGACGTGCGCTTAATGGAATTATGAACGCCCGGGAAATTTACTACTCATACATTCACGTGCCAGAACATCCGGATATTATCGGCTTTATGGCATCATTATATACAAACACACCGTCCGTCCTCCGCATGCTAATACGCCTCGCGATACTCCGATGGCGAAATCAATAAAGTCCTCAAGATACGGCTTTTTTCCGAATGTTAATGGACGTCGCCGTAAATCCGCGCGTTCCTAAAACAATCGGGGATACGTCGACTCCGCGGAGGTTCTAGTTTCTTCTTTCACAAATTCGGCGATTAGTCGTGGCACAGAGGTCCACGATGGAACCGGGAGAAGAGGAATATTATTTATCTTCGCCAAGCGTCGTGACCAAGGGACCCGCGCATACCTACGCGCGTATTTGTCGAACGTTTTTGGCTCGTGTTATTGACACTGGCAAATATTATCAGCACCTCGATCGTTAGCTACGGAGGCTACGCTGACGGGCGATACGCGGAGGTTTTCACACTGATCGTTCTATTATTTTCCTCGTGCGAGCACGTAAGTCGCGGAAACTTCAAGCTCAATGCTCGCGACTTCCTTAAAATCCTGAAATAACGTCCTCGATGCTCGATACCAAGAGGAGGCTTATAAAAAAAGGTCGAGACGCGCGGGAATAATTCGTGCTACAGGGAGCGTTTATCTCGAAGTGTGCAAAGGGTTAAATCCGTGTACGCCGACGAGGGCAGATGAGATTGTGGAAGACGCGGAACAAAGAGCCTTTGATGAATCGCTCGCACCTTGCCCTTATCTACGGTGGGCATACGTGAGATACGGTAATGGCGTTACAACCGCGGCACAGCGTACGGCACCGCGATCCTAATGCACCCGACTTGCATCCACAACGTGCTTTCACTCTCGAGCGGGCGACGGTACCGCCGATTATTATGCAACGTAAGTCACCGCCATTATTTCAGGTTCGCTTATGAACGACATCCTCCAAGGTTAATAAAGGCAATCGCTCGCCACGACGCCGCTCGCTCGCGTTTGCCATTCTGTACATTAATTCCCTTTTCGCAGCACGATTTCCGCGTTGGCCGGCCAATTCGGTAAAATAGGCTGGAATAAAACGAGCGTTGTATATACATCCCAATCTTTCACTTTATCGAATATAAAAATCCAATGACCCTCTCCTGTAATATACGCCCTGGCTAATTCGCGACGGAAATTGCGACGAGATAAGAAGAAATCCGTAAGCGGGGCATGCATATTACTCTTACAGCCGATTATTACTTCCCTTCCTTTTTCAGCGGCGCGCTCGTGTAACCTTTAATTCCCCCATCTTCGAGGGCGCTGGACAAAAATAACTCTGTCCATCGTCGCTGATAAAAGTACGCGCGGATGGGCGAGCAGAGAGCCGTGCTTCGGGATTCGGTCAAAAATGACGGCATTAATATTCAAAGACGTACACGTCTCTCGCTTGGCAGCTCGGTAGGCGGACAAACGGACACTCGAGAATTATATTTATTGTACGCGGGTTGAGATTGACAGGCTCGTTTGGAACGTCACATACGTTTCGCTGGGAGAATCCCCGGCAAAAAACAATCGGCGACAGGGAACAGCGGCGCTTAAATTACGCGCAGCTGGTTTCGCTTGACGCAATCATATCTTGAAGCTGTATCGGATCATAGGTCTGGCTCGCTGCGAGAGACCGTTTCGCAGGGATGCATTCTCTCGTAGCAAAAACAGTCGACTGCCTTGCGTGTAAAGGCGCTTCATTGAGATAATGACGGGATCGAGCTGCGCGGAGCCGATGTATTATGGTGCGTTTTAACGGCCGCATAAAGCATTCGAGCCTTTGGATTACGGGCGATAAAGATTCTTTCGGCGCTGCCCAAGAGCAATGGAGTGTATCGTACACGGCCCGTTAGGGCATGCCTTAATATTACGAATCGTATTAACATGAGGTATTGGCTCTATGCATAATTCCGCAGCGAAAATCGAGCGAGTTTCAAACGCGAAATATTTAGCGAAGAAGGCGATTTTAATCGTAATAAATTTATGATGAACTTCGTCTCTCGCTCGATGCACGATACTTCATACGTTTGACACGTGTGAGAGGGGAAAAACAACCGCGAATGGCATCTGTTGGGAATGCGCCACGGAATTATAGACGCAATATATAAAATCGGGATCTCGTGTCGGAGAGAGACAATGTAGGAAAGTAGCGTTATTTGTCATATCGGAGGAATCGAAAGCGTACGTAACTTTCATCGATGCAGAAAAGTATTATGCGAAAATAGCACATTTCTGTATCCGTTGTAAGTGAACATACTGCCTATACTTTATGAAATATCAATAATATAAAGCGAACCGTGAAAATGCTGCGTTGAAAGTCTTGATGTAGGTATTATGCACTGCATACTGCTAACTATTCGTCTCTGAAATAAATTGTTTTATTTCTAAACGATCCTCTTCGCATTTGTGTATAACCAAGATTTTCAGTGAAACCGTGAAACCGGATAACTCATTTGTTCTCGTGGTTATTTTGTACGAAAAGGTTTTGTAAATAAACCTTTTCGATTAGCTTATCTTTATCCTCGTGTAGAGACTATTCTTAAGACGTCTTGGATTTCAACAGCATGCTAATAATGAGGTTGGTAATAGGGCGTAGTATAAGTGCTATAGGACGCTATTGGGAAACTGCTGCAGCGGTAAGCGATTGCGGTCGTAAGCATAGTAATGGCGAGGCAATGATTATCGTTATTCTACGAGAAAGTAGTTTCTCTCGGTAAAAGTTGTCAATTTCCCTGAGACCTGTTATCAAAAACTTCGAACTTTTTGCTTCATCGCAAAAAAAAAATTGGCTCGATAAAATAAGAAAATTAAAAATATACGTATGTACATAACCTATACCGATCTTGATATAATTAAAGATCAAACTGTTTGGACTTTATCCGCAAATAAACGTTAGAGAAATTTGATTACGAAGTATAGGAAAGGCATTTCATCGAAACATCGCGCTCTAAGCACAATAATCGAAGTGTCATTTCAAAGTAAGGAATCAAGGGTCGACGCACGCTATTGATGACGATTATCATTTTTTTTAGAGATAGCGTTGACCCACGCGTACATCTGCTCTTTCTCGCGGATTCGTCCTCCTCGCGATCGTGACTGCATCATCGTGATGCGAACAAAACTGCACTGAACTTAGGTTCTAACATCTCGATCCAGACAGGTGTCCGCATTATTTATCATCTTCGTGGCGTACGCAGTAAACTCCTCGCGAAAAATTTATTTTTGCAAACGCCACAGTTATACGCATTTAGGTATGACGCGTCCGAAGATCTCCGTTATTTTTGGCCCCGTTGTACCCAATTTTATCTGACTTTATACTTTAATCGCATTTAAATGTGAATAATAGCGATAAGAGGAAACTTTTTTTAAAGTTACGTCTTTATCTTCATTTTGTTATTGACTCTGGCTTTTTTGTACTTTCACATTAATTCAGCTTTATATATTTTACACCAACCATAGACGAAAATTGTACCCAGCATTTTAGTGGCGCATCAATTTTTAATCGATGCGAAAAACATCTTTCATCTGATTATACGTTGATATATCGGATCGAAGCCCACTTCAGATAGTAGCTTCTACGATAAAACAATTTGCCGGGCAATATTCGAAGTCAAATAAAGCGATATTAAGCAAAAAACGCGGATAGTGCAAAGCGACTGTAAACCTGGACTTCGGGAAGTAAGAAATTTCACTTCATTCACCTCTTAATTTTCTGCACAACCCGTACGCTGCAGCCTTGGTACATTGAAAACGACCTTAAACCGCGAGCCCCGAGGTAAACGACCCTGGCAACCGCAGCCGAAAGGCAGACACTCGATTTTCCCGTCCTTCGTTTTGCTCGTTAACCGAAATCCCGGCAATCTCAAGCTTCAAGAAAAAAAACACCATACACCAATCATTTACGATCTTCTTCCCCAAGTCCTGCAACGCGGATTCCACAAATCGAAATCAATCGAAAGCCGCGAGTTTCGAGGTAAACGACCCTGATAACAGCGAGCCCAAAAATTCGATTTCTTCTCACCCTATCTTCAACCCCCGAACACGAGTTAGAAGTTTCAACATTGCTTTAGTTAGAAGGAACATTCCCATAGTCCTCGGCGTCGACCTTAAAAAAATCCCGCTTCGATCATCCATAATCATCTCTCTTCCACAAACCCCGCAATATGTACGCCGTAAATCAGCTCTCCCGAGGTAAACGACCCTGGTAATATCGGCCCAAAAGCCCGCCATCGATTCGTTCCCCTCCTCGGCTCGTTAACCGCGCTTCCCAACGCGACAAACAGTAGCCACTGACGTCTGACGATCGCCTCGGTGCTTTTTCAGCCTCGACGTCGGGGTCGCGTCTCGATATAACCGCGGCTGACGTCAAGCAGCAGCAGCAGCAGCACCAACAGCAGGACCAACAGCGGGCACCGATGTCGACCCTGGTGTGCTGCGAGCCGGTGTCGGCCGGGCGCTCGAGGGACAACCTCAAACTGGTTCTGAACCGTAGCCTCAGCGAGCCCGGCCCGCCAGCCAGCACCGGCTCCTTCTTATCCTCGCCAACCTCGCCCGTCTCGCCGAGCTCCTCCACGAGCAGCAGCGTCGACAGCTGCATAACCGACGTGAGCAGCATCGCGGACAGCTGCAGCACCAGCAGCACCAGCAACGTCAGCGCCTGCAGCAGCGGCCTCAGCAGTGGCACCGATTCCGACCACGTAGGGGACGTACATCGCCACTACCATCACCATCACCACCACCACCATCACCACCTCCACCACTGTCACCAGCTGCACCCTCTGGCCGTCTCCAAGCGCTGCAAGCTGGAGACCGTCAGCCTGCCAGCCAGCCCCTGCTCCGAGACAGGCAGCCTCCAGAGGCAGCTCGTCCTCCAGAGGACGAGGACCATCAGCGCCGTAGAGCTGGGCCACCGCCTCCTGGCGCAGCAGTGCAGCCCCGTCATCCTCGACTGTCGACCCTTCATCCTCTACAACGTGAACCACGTCAGGGGCGCCATCAACGTGAACTGCTCGGATCGGTTCAACCGCAGGCGGTTGCAGCTGGGAAAGGCGACTCTGGCCGACCTGGCCACCGCCAGGGAGGGCAAGGAGATACTCAGGAGGAGGCATTACAGGGAGGTGGTCGTCTACGATGACTGTACCGACGACCTGGAACGCCTGCCCGCCCAGCACCCGCTGTTCCTCGTCCTGGCGGCCCTGGTCGAGGACAATCGAGAGCCCGCGCTTCTCTTGGGTGAGTAGAGACTTTGCTTGGGGTTCTAGGGTGTGCGTTGTGGAAGGATGGAATGGAGGCTCTCTGTCGCTTGGCACGCATTGCGGTGTGCAAGTGTGGAGAGCGTGCGAATATAAGTAAAGATGTTTGGAATACTTTTATGTTAACTCGTGGTTCTTTTTCTATTCGGTCGAAAGTCGGGGTTTATCTGGAAATTCGTTCACGCCAGACTTTCTCGAGCTTTGGCGTATGCCAATGAATTTACGGATTCTCCTAGCGATTCCTAACTCGCTCTTCATATCCCTATGATCTTATCCCGCGTGTTAGAAAGCGGTTTAGGTCTCGAGCTTGGCCGAATTCGAGGAAATATTTAGCAGCGCGATGGGTTAAACAATGACTGGGCGATAGGAGCGCGCTATAAGTGGAAGGCGGCAGTGTTAGCGACGCGGGGAAGTTTGTCGAGCAAATATCCCCGACTTTCTGGCGGAGGAACCCTTCTTGGACGAGAGGCCGCTCAGGCGGCGGAGGAGTGACTCGTTAAAATTCCTGCCCGCCAGGAGACGAGTCGGCCTCGGAAGTAGGGTCTTCTGCCGCGTGATTGACGGGTTATTGGGTGTGAAAACAGGTGTCCCGCGATGATTCGCGTGGGCGAGGGAAGCGAGACCAAGTTGGACGATTATAAGTGTTTTGTTATATTTGGCGTTCGACGGCCTTGGCTCGCTTATCTCGCGGTTCGTCGTCGCTCGCGACGCTTGCTTCGCGCTGAGTCTCGCCGGATTCTTTCTTCGGAGAAAACAACCAGGAAACTCGTTATGCAAACAATACGTCCGTCACCTCGAGTGGATGGATCTAATCGTGAGATGCGTGTACACACGTCGTTCCTGGCGGAGGTGCGCTTTGCGGAAAGATAGGCCGCCTAATTCTGCGAGCAGCGGATAAACATTGGCTTGCAGCGCGTGAAATGTCGGTGAAGGCGTCGAATTGAATTATCGATTAAAAAAAAAAAATCGAATGGCACTTGTTCCAAGCTGTGTACTTCTGATTGCCTGATTGGTTTAGAGACTCGACCAAACATTTCATTGTCCAGCTTCTTTTTTAGTATACCACCTTCTTTGTTGCTAAGATCGTACTCGCCAGGTAGACATTTTTTTGAACCAACGGTAGACGGTTCTTTGTTCGCTGCCTTTTCTCCGAAAACAATAACAGTGTTTTGAACCACCTTCGTGGCGTTATGACAGAGTTTAGATTCATAAAGAAAAGTAGCGCGATTTTCTGCGGTAGGCATAGTTTTTAAAGGAATTCTTCTTTCGAAGCGTGTGTCATCGATGGATCGATTATGAAAAAAGGACAAATACTCTTTCGCATGATATCCGTAGTATGGATGTTTGTAAACAATAAGTTATTTCCTGGAGAAAAAGAAGAATGCGAAAGATAAAAATGACGATTCACGCCTCACAAGCCAATAGTTATCCCCAGTGCGGAAATGCATTTTCGATCGTAAGAAACTTTTGCTATATTTCATCGCCCGCGCGATCTTGAATCGTCGATCGAACGAGATCCTTTTTTGCGATTTAAGCATCTTCGGCCGTGCGAGAAATAAAAATATCCGGATGAGCAACTCCGCGTTCTGCCAAGTCACCCGGACTCATGTCTTTTACCTGCTGAAATTCACCGAGAAAAAAGAGGAGCGAATGGTATTACGCGTATCTCTGTGTTTGTTGTTTATACAAAAGCTTGGGTGGGCGTTTCAGACTTTCCGAAATAACGATGATGCGAGAGCGTGTTATTCTTGCCCGCCGCCCCCGAGTCGCAGGCCTTTGCGCTCGTAATTTTCCCCTGCCTCGACCCAACCCCCGCCACCCCTCAACCCCTAATCGCTCGGCGCAAAAAGATGAATGCGACGACCACGCGGTTTGCCATCGAAAAAGTTCAACCCTTTCCAACTCAACGATGCCATTTGGCATCATAAGTACAATCTGATTCTACCAATCGAATAGCTTTCATTGTTTTCCTTCAAGATTGAATTTTCTTACTAAAAAAAATAGGAATTTGAACTGGAAAGGATGTTTTTTTTCATTCTTTCTTATTCCATTCCTTATGAATCGCGCTCTTAGCCGACGATAAGGATCAACAAAGTCGTCCTCGGTTGCCTCGAGAACCTCGAGCGAAAAAAGACTCGGAGATTAGTCGACGAATTAAGTCGCGACAGGTGAATCGTTATTGTGACAATCCGACTCGTGAACGATTACCTTAAATGACAGGTTTAAATATAGCCGGCCGTCAAGGGAAACGATATGACTAGCACTTTCCTGTTTTCATTCAGAGGTCTAGTTCTCTTA
Source organism: Ampulex compressa (assembly GCA_038496175.1). Lineage (NCBI taxonomy): Eukaryota > Metazoa > Arthropoda > Insecta > Hymenoptera > Ampulicidae > Ampulex > Ampulex compressa. The sequence goes on from JBCFXI010000268.1 coordinate 144,756, forward strand.
AATTAGAACGTAGCTGGGTTGCACGAACGCGGCGAAAAACTGAATGGAAAATATGCAGAAAATGTTGCGCTACGGGCGCGGGCTTGTCACTTGTGCGTTGCGCTTCGTCGATGGATTACACTGTTTGATTGTAAAAATTGATCGTAATTTGATGGTACAAAAATTGTACTCGATTACGAATCTGATTTATCCAATGCCAGATATATTTTAATTAAACGTATAAATAATATATTTTTTTATTCGATTCACTTTTGGCTTCGACTGCTGGGATTATTTGGCCCAATAATGTATTTTATCCTTTGGCCAAAATAATATATTTTATCTCTGCTCATAATATGCATTAATTATTTGCATGGATGTACGGACTTCATCGAACTTTCTTATTATTACGAAGCGCAAGGAACAGCGCCGAATATATTACTTTCTATTTAGGGATTATGCTCTTGTTAACTACCGGGAGCTCCAAGCGGCGACACCTGCTCCACTATATCCGCATCCTCGTCTCGCATGCACTCTGTCGCGTTACGCGTTCGCTTTACAAAATGTAGCTTCTATCTGTGGGACGGTACAAAGTGCACGCGAATTTGCGTCGAGATGAGAGGCTGCTTGACCCTCGCGCTTCGAGAGCGGCGTTTATGTAAAACATTTATTAATAAATTTACGGAAGGTAATCATTGGGACGATCTGCAAAGGACATTTAAAAAATCGATTTTTTTTCCGATACGAAGGGGGCCGGTATTTCATCGAGTTTACTCGAGGCGTCTAAAAAGCGCCACTTAAATTAGGCGCTTAAAATACTCGTTCAATCCAATTAGCTGAAGTTTCAACGGGCACATTCCAAAACCCGTTTAATAAAATCTTCACTCGCCCCTCGCTTTATTAATATTCACTTAACTACCAGCAGACGCTCGGATCGAAAGCATTTATGGATCTATCGAATTAATGCGCCATTTGTGAACGTCTAAAATACCCTAATCTTCTCTGCACAAAGCATAATGCAGAGTCTTATACGGCTGCTGCCGCCGCTTCAGCACACCAGCCGATGATTCATATTTTTAATATTCTACGATGTCCTCTGACGCAATGCTCGTAAAACGGAAGTGGAGGACAGAGGTTGAAAATGTCAGGCGCATAGTCAGTATTTTTAGGACTCTTCGTGGCGCACTTTCTTCCACAATGTCCGCCCTCCTCGCCGCGGCCAAATTGGGGCGTAAGCCGTCTCACACGTAAACCACGATGGAGATCGGGAATTATTTATCGCGCGCGTAATCATGGTCTCTAAAACGTTTGGGATAAATATTTTTCCCCTCAAAAGTGAATGGCGTTCCGACTCGTGACTGGCGCACGTGCGATAATGTCGCCGAAAGTAGTAAACAGGATCCGTTTGAGCGATTCTAATTAATTGCGCCGAGGACCGAGCGGTGTTTCGATGACGATGCTGAATGAAACGACGGAAATTCAGCGCGGTGCTCGTGGTTCCTGGAAGCATCGATTGTAATACCTGGCAGAAGGTGGTGAAAAAGTTTTCCGAGGATTCAGGCGGATCCTCGCGGATGACAAATGGCCGAGCCTCGAGTACGTGCGCGCCTGTCGCGAATTGATAGGCCTCGTGTCGGGGAGGGACGTTTGAAAAAATGAGCTTCGAGACACGACGGAATATTCCTCAAGTAAAATCGTCGAGGAGTCCTGAAGGTGATCTCGCGAAAAGGAATCGTTTGCTGTACGATCGCGATAAGGATGGCTTTACTGTGCTTAATTACGGACTTTTTTCTTTTTTTTTTTCCCCCCTTCGAAGGACAAAGCTCTCGTGTATTCTTGATGATTTCTCGATGAATGGACGACAGATCGTGGATGCACTCCGTGTCACGGCCGGGTTACTTCGTTTACCTTGCTGATTTTTGCATTAACGTTTTAACGAGGCAAATGCCTTTCGCATATTTTCATTTCTGATTGTCGACAAATCAAACATCGAGAAACATCGGCAATATTCCACCTGGGTCGCGCATAATCTAGCGAGCGATTTATCCTCGATTTCTTGCATTAGTTCATGATTCGATGTTTTCGCCGATAGGTTACGCTTTTAATTGATAAACGGGACTGTGAAATTTCTCGAAGATTTTCGTTGTCCACTATGACGATAGGAGTACCGTCGCCTTTATTCGACTTATTTTCACTCGAATAAGGATTATGTAGAATCACGATTATGTGTCGAACGCACACTTAGATTTTCACGTGGATATTTCGAGCTCAAATTTTCCCCCCGCCTCTGGAAAATTTTTTAAGCAACACATATACTTTATCTATGGCGATCCCAGATCTTCGTTAACACTAGGCCTACCAGTCACTTTTTAATCATATTCAGCAACACCATATAACACCAGATAAATCCTTCAAAAAGGCAGGCCAAGAACAAAGTATCGATAAACCAATACAGCGGTCTATCTCTAAGGGAGGGAAAATTTCAGTAAAAATCGTCGCAAAGTCGCGCGCTCCTTTCCAAGAAGCGTGTTTGACCAGTCATTTTTATTCTCGCGGTCGAAAAATCGGTAATGAGAAATGGACGCACGTCTCCTCTGCGGGCGCTATCCGCGAAAATCGCGGGCCGATTCGCGGGCGGGCAAGTCGGCGGAGGGGCGCGGAGGAAGAGAGGAGAAGAAGAAAAAAAAGGCGATATGCCCTCAGTCAGCGGCGATATATACGCGCCAACGAGGCAAAAGGTGGGGATCTATTCATAGGAGTGACTCATGTCCGAGATGACGCCGCGAATAGTCGGCCAGAATTTGCGCACTACACTCTGCCATCGTCGGGCTCGTCCACGATTTTGTTTGGCCAGGAGCGAATTTCTACCGCGACACGGCCAACCGATTGCGTGCCACGACCGTTTGGAGCCGAGGGAGCGACGACCGTTTCCTGGTGACGCGACCTCCCGTTTCTTTTCCTCCCTCGTCAAACTTTTCGCCCGCCAAGCCGCTCGGACTTGACACCGTGCGAACTGGATTCCAAGCCACTGAGTCCACGATACACGTATCGCAGGGAGGAATTCAGAAATGATGCACTGGGTATAATCCTTTCTCCATTTCGTTCTCTCCTTCGAGCGCTAAGGTCGTTTGGTTTAGCATTATTCCTATCACGACTGCTCGGTGATTTCTTTGAGAAATCGCAGAACTTTGAGACGCGCTCGGTTTTTCAGATTTTTCACGATTTTCTTGCAGCGTGCTGAGGTATAGATTGATCTATCGACATCCTTCCTTCGTCCTCTTCTTCTTTATGGATATATTTAGTACACCTAAATGTGTCTGGAAAATGGCTGGTGGGAATAGTGCCGAGGCGTGTGTGTTTTAGATAGACTCGAAACAGGGAGGTGTGGTGGTATCGCATGGGAGGATCGAACGGGCCTAAGATATTCTTCGTTTAATCTGCGGCATTATCTGATAAGATCGTTTGATCTGGAATACGATGCCTGAAGTGTGCTCGAAATGAATATAATAAGGTTATATGTGTACAAGGTTTACGCGAGAGAAGAAATGATTAGGCGGGGACAAATTTACAGCGGGTGTATGGGACGTACTTGGTTCTTTCCATTCACGTATTACTCGAGTCGATTCTACGGCATTAGGCATGCAGCATCGGGTGGAAAAATTCAGAGGTGATGAGGCATCCACGTCTTATTCCAATTGGCGACTCGGCCTGTCGACGAGGTGGCTAATTTGAATATGCAAACACGCAGGTTCGAGCGTCAACCGTTATCGGTGATTGGTGATTAGACCAAAGAACGGTGGCGCTTGTTAACTATTGTCAACCGAGCCCAAGTATAATACGCTCCTAGGACAATTCACCTTTCACGAGCCGATCGCTCCTGATCTCTCTCGGCTCCTTTGTCGTAAGTCACTCTTTCTCGAAATACCCGTGCACACCGACCACCGAACGCATTAAAGAATAATTGTCCATTACAAATTCAAATGGAAATTCCGCTGAAAATGAAATTATTCGCGATGCTTGACGCAAATGCAGCAATTGACCGGGACGATTCCACATTGCAGGCATTAACCTTTTTATCAATCCGGCTTATATGCCACGCGAGCTTCGAGATATGAACACATAAATATTTCGTATTTCGGTCCGCATGAGATCAGAGCCGAAAAAATCCATATCCCTCCAACGGCACTCGATCGAGCAAACATATTCGGACGCCGAAAATCGCTAAAAGCGGAGCCAGCCGGTTTGGCACCTAAAGTATTCCCGCGGGGCTATCTTCCTCGCGGTTGTTTTAAGTGCTTGCGATTCGTTTATCGAGCGAGTTTGTCCGCTCCTCGCAGCTCATCCGCGACGCGCGGATCTTATCCGCTTAATTAATAACGGATTTCTTGGCCTCCTTGCGGGAGGAGACCAGCCCTGGTTCTTTCAGGGATACGACTCTATCTCGTCCGTGAATGCCAGCGATACGCGTATCGCCCAATAAATTATTAAACTGCTCCCTTAATGTTTGCGCGGCCTTCGGAGCGTCGTTCCAATTTTTCCTCGACTTTATCGCGCCCGATGTTCGTCTTCGAATTACCATCCACCGATCAAAGTGAGTCAAGGCAGGATCAACCCTTGGGTATCCTACTTAGCGTACGACTCGACGTCGCGTTCTAGATGTGTTCTGACACGTGAACACGGATAAGGACTTCTCAATTGTTTTATCTGGTAGCTTTTCTGTCTCGAGTAATTAGGATAAGGGGTGTGTATTTAGACGCGTGGCAATGATCAACGTTTAGATATAAATAAGAGGGCTTTGTCTCTGGTCTTGAGTCGAGCGACTAAATGAATATACCAAACCTACCAGTCACTTTCTGGACATATTTATGTATACCACGTATATGCTTAATGAAAAAGCATATTAGAAAGAGATATCGATGAATCGACAGAATGATTCACGCTCTGCGGTAGAATCCTGGAAAATCTGAAAGAATGTCCTCTTACAAAATACGGCGATGTTTCTAAGAAAGGATTGATCACTCATTTCGACCGCTTCGATAGATTAAGACGCTCAATAGCTAATGTTTCTTTATTTGTTTTAAATCCACCAGAATATAAAACTGACTAAACATAAACGCGTTGAAAAAATTTAAACCTTCGTTTAGGCTATGTATTTTTCAGTAAAAAAATAAATGCGTTCTTAAGAATAAATAAACCCTTCGAATTTCCGTAGCATCATTTCGAGACATAACTCGAATGTAAGTTGCAACGCGACTCCTTCCAGGGCCCACCGGATGAAACGTAGCGCGGATCGCGAAGGCTTAAGCGAGACATTTCGATTATAAATCGCGGCCGCTATCCCTGCCTTCCTGCCCGATAATAAATCGCATTGTTTTGCCCCGGTGTCTGTGCCGCTTCGCCGATGGGTACGTCTCCTTAGAGCTCATCGATTATAAATACTTTTTACCGGTAGATCGAGTTTCCTCGAGGACCGAGCTCTCCATAGCGAACCGCGCCGAGGTTGTCGACTGTCCGAACCGAAGGATCCCGCTTTTTCGTGGCGATGACGGGAGCAGGGGACGCGCGCTAAGCGGCTAAATTCGACGATGAACTAAGCGCCAATCTCGACCAGAAAGCTGCGACAGAAACAATAACAAATGGTGCCACTTATGGCGAGCTTCCGCGTTTTGCGCGACGCGGAGTAAACGTGTATTTTTACTGAAAGTTCTCTCTCTCTCTCTCTTTCTCTCTCTCTCTCTCTCCAGCTATATCTAGCTATCTATCTCTTTCTCTTCTATTTTCTTCATCTCTATGTATCTTTCCATTTCCACACTGTTTCTCTAGCGAATGGAACTATCTTTCTCTCTCGCGAAGTAACGTGTATTTTTCCTAAATACTCTCTCTCTTTCGCTCTCTGTTTCTCTCTTTGTCTTCCAAACGAGACGAGAGAAAACGTCCGCCGACATCGCGACCTTTTACCATTAGGATCACGTTTCCCTTCATGAATTTTCTGAATGCTCACGATGATCGTTCGCGTATTCGCCTCATTATACGCCAGGCTTTCTGCCATGGATGTTTCCAGTGCGATTTGCATTCCGACAAAGAACGCGAGAGTCTTTGAACGTTTCTGACGAGTGTAACACAGCGTGGGCGAGATAAGCCGGTTACGGATACTATTCCAGCTCGGCTTTTCCACAGTCCAAAGACACTTGTACCTGTTTCTCGGATCAACGTGGCGTTTTAATACGTACACTATCCTGGCCGATAATGCTGCTCCTGTCCGTTTCAATATTTGACGCGAAGACGAGAATATCCTCCGTCCGCGTAATAACTCGCGGGATCTCCGCAGTTGCTGGATATCAACGAAGCTCGATCTCGCGCTGTTCTCTCACCATTGATTCTCCACTTCGCAACTCTGGACGCGGAGAATATATTTTCCCCGTGTGTGTGTACGCCCTTGGCAACATGGGAATCGAAGGGTCGCGAGAAAGACCGCGCGATTCGAATAAATTCTGTGTTGTACAACAAACTAGCGAATTGGAGCTACGGTGGTGTAGTGGATAGAAGAGCGGATTCACATGCTGGAGATCCGGCTTCGAATCCAGCTCATCACCCTTGGTTTTTTCATAGCTTTGTTGGAAGTCACCTTAAACAGTAGGTCCTACGTCAAAATGATCTTATCAGTCGATGCTGAAAATGAATAAAAAAAAACCACCTTATTTCGCTTATCACCTCTAGTGTTTTCATGTGACATATAGTAGCTTTGATAATGCGGAACCCACCTTAAATATTATACCAAGGCCAAACGATCTAAGCAGTCGGTGTCGAAAATGAATTAAAGGCGGAAAAAAAAGCAAAGCACCGTGTAATCGCGGCTATCGTCGAGAAGTCCTTTCGAGGTATCGATCGGCCGTTCCTTTCGTCGGCGTTTATCGGCGCCAATGTATTTTTTCGTGACGGCAACGGAGCAGGAGCGGTGCTAAATTCACCGATGAACTAAGCGCCACCCGGCACGACGACGTGGCGAGGCGCGATATCGCCTCGCAGATAACGACGCAGCGATTCGAATCGCGTTCACGCGTACCCGACCGAGGAGCGCCGAGAGACGAAAGGAGCGCGCTGGTTGGGGCACTCGTGTTTCCTCACGAGCGCCTGCATGTGCTTCTCCCGCGGATTATGCAAGAGCGCACTATCGTGCGCTCCAAAATCGACGAGCGCAAGTAGCTTGGAAGGAGTACGATAACGCATCGAGATTTTTTCACGGCTCAACGTTTTAACATAGCTACACCAAGGATGGGGGAACTTTTTCAATTATCGCTAAACAATGTTCGTTCGAAGCGATGGTACACTTTCGAGGAGTGATCGGTTTATATATACAGGTTGATCCAAAAATAATGTACCCGCTTTTCGATTAGCCATTACTCCTGTGTTTGGGTTTGATTTCTGCTTTTAACAATATAGATACGAGTCTAATAGGATGAATGAAAGAAAATTGAGCGGCATTATAGAGAACATTAGTCTAGGTTACTCGATTGTACTTATAAGTAGATAGCTTATAGATGAATACATTGTGTAATAGAGTAGAACTGTGTATCTCTATCTCTTGCTCTCGCTATCTCCAAAATTTGTCTCTTTGTCCGTCTTCTGGTAATTCATCGGGATTCGCTGACCAAAGAGCTTCACCGCAGTTCAGAATGGCGGCTGTGACCGGCGCATGCCGAAGGTAATTTGCAAACGGAATGGATCCGCGCCGTGGCCCGTAATTTTGCGAAGGAAGACAAGATTGGATTCTGGCATTAACCGGCAAAATCCTACGAGTTACGCAAGATCGTGCTCGCGCTGCACGCGGCAAGGACGGCCGGGATAACGTTCAAGCGCCGTCGAAGAAATTGCCTGGAACGATCGAGTCATCGTGGAAAATTGCGTTACGCCCCGGCAAGTGTGAATCCCCGACCACGCTGGTGAATAGGACGCGCCCACCGAAATGGGGGGGAAAGAAAAAAAGGAACTGTGCCGGGAATATTCCACGGGGGTTACGCACGCCGTTGGTCTTTGGGTCGAGCCTCTGACGTCGGCAATTTCGCGCGACGAAAGCGGCCAGACGCCTCGTCGGCCGGTGCAATTGGCATCGAGCAAATCGTACGGATCAATTATGCCGATCACTCCTCCGGTGTTCGCGGTGCCTGCTGTTTATTCGCGAACCAACGTGTACTTATGTATTTATTATATACGTTGTACATTTATAGATATAACATATATAATATTATATATATATGTATATATTTATTTATATGCGTGTGTATGTAGGTATGTATGAATACATATACATATACATCGCAGTCTCGAGATTAATTTCATAAAACGCGTTTGACATCTACATTATGCAATCGAAACTCTCGCGTGGCAGAGAAACGAGCGGAGTTAATGGATTATACGTGATACCCTGTTCTGATGTCGAATGGCTGATAATGAATGCATAAGTCGTCTCAAGGAATCCTAGATCGAGATGGTTTTATACCGATATACTTGACGTACACCATGATTATAAGGTTAACATCGAAATCAGCAGCACAAAAAAAGAATCAAAGAAAGGAAAACAGAAGAGATGCCAATAAATCGATATCTACGTCTTTCGACAAGATCATCGCAAATCGCAAAGAAAAGAAACACCTTGTTATAAACACGAGGAGATCTTACGAAGAAAAATATTGGCCTGTCCTTTCAACTTTCAACTATTAGAAATTCCAGCGTTAGGATTTCTCTCGCGTTACCTGAAATTAGCCGCGGCTCACTTCGGCCCATCGGTGTCGGTTGAGGGTTCAAGAGCGCATGCGCGAGAAAAACAGCGCGAAGACAAACGTCCCGAGGCGATCTCCAATAAATTTAGAAACGGCTGACGCTCATCGTGACGCCTCGAAGGGGCCGAATACCAAAGGCATCGATCTATTTCGGCCGGACGCAAGGTGCGCTTCCGAGCGGCGGTTACAGCCACCGACATTAAGGTCAAAGCAGCGGCCAAGTCTTGTAATCCACGGGCCTGAGTCACGTCTAAATATCCCGAAAGGGACGCTGCCGGAGGGAGAGGGTGGGACGGGCCGAAAGGAAGCGAAGGGGATGCGTTATGCAACCGTGATTTTGACATACGGCCGTTTCGTACGCTTTAGCCAGCGTAAACACGCCGCGGGGTTAACACACACGCCAGCGGATGACTCATGCTTTCGCCGGAGAAATGTACGATCCGGCCGATGAAGGCGTTGCCAAAACAATGATAACGAGCTTTTTCGACGCGCAGGAGATGATGCTCTCTCTCTCGCCTTGACAAACGATGGGGGTCGCGGCTCGTGTCATCGTCAGATAAAGTTTTCGAAACGTGTTTGCCTCTCACTCCCCCAATATTTATCCGTAACGACGTTTACGCGCAATGCAGAATACGCGTACATCGCCGTGTCGCAATGTAAATGCGCTCCTTATTTTTCTCCAAATAAACCATTTTGAGGAGGACATAAATTAGCATCGAATTCTATGTACGTAGCGCCACAAGGACGAGGATTCTGTGCCTGTCTTTAATCCGCTGGGTACAGATAAATAGACGCGCGTAATATAGCGCGTGATATTTTCCGTAGCGTGTTTACGAGAAAAAGGAAACATCGCGTATACGTGTACGGCCACTCGAGTAATATCTCATTAATTTAGCTCGCTCTCTCGGCCGTATTGCTTAAGGATCATTTATTCTCATTACGCATCGGTCTCACGATCGGTGTCTAAACGGCTATCCCTCCTCGCGACACGCGTTTCCACGCCGGTCAGTCTCTCGTTATTATTGTACGCGTTATGCAGAAAAGGTCCGGCCTGAGATCAGCGTACATTGCCTCGGTTTCCGATTAACCGCCACTTTTACGCACTCCTCGGGAACCTTATTTCCATTCGCGATTCGTCCATTCACAAGTGCCGTTGGAAATTGCACAACAAGACCGGAACGAGGCGCGTCACGTAATTTTTCTCGCGATCATCCACGTCTGCACTGTGATATCGTAGCAAAATGGATCGTGGGGGATACGCGCGTGTATGCAGTTTCATTCAGAGCCGGTAATCGTGTTCGTTCTTGTGAATGCGCGCTATCTACCGTCTCCCGCTTTGCCGTTTTATCGTGACTTCCGCTACGTTAATGTTGAATTACGGCAGCCATCGTCATAGAACCACCCACGAAAGAGCGGCGCGGAAATGTCCGCGGAACGGGACTGCTACCGATCGTATCGTCGAGATGGTTCGACGTGCGGTAGATTACGGTACCAGCTCCCTTCCTCGAGGTTTCCATCCGAACGATTTAAAGGCTTTCCGTACAATAAAACTCGAATGGACGATTGGAGGAATCCTTTGCAAACAAAGTTCCTCAATGTAATTTACATTAATCGAAGTAGAAGTATAAAAGCATCGTTTCAATCCTTACCTTTTGATCGCATCGTACACACACTTCATCGAGTGAGTTATATATTGAAATTAATTTGAGAGCGAGTAATTAATTTGAGATTAATTTGAAGCATTAATATCAATTTTTATATGCACAGCTGCTATCAGCAGGATGTAATTATTAAAGCGAGAACGTGGAAGAAAAATGATTATCCTTTGATCCATCGTTTATCAGATATATACAATCGTTATGAGCGATAGAAAAATAAAAACAAGCTGCCAGCTAGAGTTGGGGAAATTCGATACGGTTTTCGTATAGATGGCAAAGCGAGGAAAACTGCTATCGCACGTAACCGAGCCGCAGATGAATGCGATAACGCGGTAATTAATATTTCGTTGTCATGGTGTTTAACAGCGGCATGAATCAACCGGTGAAGGGAGGACGAAGCGCGTTGCTGCGTAGACGTAAATCGAATCAGCGAAAACGTTCCGGCCAGAAACTTGATCCCGCTAATTCTCACGATCCCGCTCTCCTGTCCAAGAACAAAGCGAGCGATGCACGCATCGCGTGTGTACACGCGTGCACACGTGTTGTGCGTAACATACCGGGACTGTAATTCATGCAAATTGCATTACGTCCAGCGAGCGAAGCTGAGCGGCGGTTATCGCCAGACCGAAACCTTTCATTGAGCGGCTCGGCGGGCCGACGTGTCATTCACTCGCTCCTCTTCCCGAATTTTGCAGCTTTCAAGCGCTCTCTCTCTCTCTCTCTCTCGATGATTTGCGCGCTATCTCCCTGTAATATATCCCCCCTTGTAATATACCCGCGATACAGGATCGCGTTGCAATCAACGCTTTTTGCCAAGACGCCAGGAAACCCCTTTTTTATCCGTCTTTTTTTTTAAACGAAAACTAGTTTCACGAAGAGATCGCAAGAACGCGTCGCGATGGATATTATTCATATATCTGTACAAAGTTGCCATCGAGAGACGCGCATGCGCGATAGGTGTATCTACGCAGTTGCGTTCAACTTCGTAGAACGCGCGCGCTTGATAATGAAATAACCCCAGAGTGCGAGAGAACAATAGAGCATTCACGGATGAATTCGAACGACAAGCGCGTTCGACGGCCTGACCGAAAAGTCTCTTAGCGCGTTGACTCATTGCTTTGGATGAAGCAGAAAGAAAAAAAAGGGAAATCCCTAAACGGGATGGAATCTTTCATTACCATGATCAGCACCCGTGAGATCCCCCCTCGTCATCGTGGGGGGCGGTCCAAATTGAAAATCGGAAAAGCGTGGAAGCGTAAACCCGTCGGTCGGTCTGGCCCACGCAAAGAGAGACTTAATGAATTAGTCATCGCTTTTTGAGGATGGAGTGGATGGGAGGTCGCAGAGGGGGAGAGTTTGGCTATATTTTGCCTTTGTGAGCTTTTCCTCGTCCCTTCCAGCATCCTGAGAGGCCGTAGGGGGGTGCCCTCGAGGACGTGCAATCCAGGGGGAGCGCGCAGTGCGTATCTGGATCAGCTGTCGATGACGATTATTATATATGAGTCACCCGCTGCAGCTCGGTTTAAAGTGTATCAATGACTAACGTGTCCAGCACACGTTGCCTGCCCCCTACTCTCTCTCTCTATCTTCCTTTCTCACCCTCTCTCTTTCTACCCTTCTCACTCACTCTCTCTCTCTCCCTCTCTTTACGTACCCCTATTGCAGGCACATCGTTCCCTTTGATTCTCATGCCACTTTCTCTCTCCGGCGCCAGGCCCCTCGCACCCCCCTCGAGCTGTCCCTAATTCGAGGGCTTATTCACCGATGCCCGAACTCGAATGCGTATGACGTGTACGAATAGTTCCTACTCCCTTCCACCCTCGTCGTCCGGCCTCCAGGTCCCCTCCCCCAGGAGCGATTCCTGACAGCAGTTTCGGCCGTCCAGGAATATGGACCACTCGAGGCCGGGAGCCTAGCCGCGGCGTGGCTCGCCCACGGGATCTTTCTGCACCGACCGACGCATATGGCCGGTGGATGATGCATGGCCTTGTGCCGCCGCCGCCACCAAGTCCCTTCCTTCCTCCCGGCGGCTCCTCCACGCACTCGCGTCCGGTTGGATAATCTTGCGGTGCCGTCAGCCGTGAACGTTTTTACGGGCCGCGCCGGTTGTTCTCTCTTCCTATTGTCGGGGATTTTTTCAGGCCGATCCTGATCCGAGTTGGCGGCGGCTCGTCATCGGGCCATGCATATATCGTCGCGCGATAAGAATAATAATTAGGCCATTGTGCGGGGATCGATTGGCGAGCGAAGGGTGAGAAGTATTGGACCCTGGTGCGTGACGGGGAGACGCGATTGGCGTGACACCTTAACTATGCCGGTTGATATTTACGCCTGGCACATATCGCACGGCGTATGACGTTATTTTTGTAATGGAACATTCGTCTTGGTAATAGCACGACGGTGCGCTCAGAGCAACCACGTAATTCGCGCTAGGTATATTGTATAATGTATTTTAGGTATCCGTCTGGATTTTTTCCTGAAATTCGAGGCTTTATTGTAAGAAGTGTCATCCATCGTTGGCCACTACTTCCTCGCGTGCTTTCGAGCAGTGTACGAGCGCCACGTTGCAAAACCACTACTTACCGCTAAAACCATCTATAAGAAAATGGCGGAAGTGAAGTCGCACGCCTAATATAAACACGCTGGGATTAACACGATATTTCGCGTCGTTCGGTATTTCTGGTGGGTAGGGTTTGGACGATGGAGGACGTAAGAGGATTGTAACGGAGTGAGCGGTGTATCGCACCGTGTGCACATTCGCCACTCCGCGCACTTATATTTTTAATGCAGGCCGCATCGAGTCCGGCGTGGAAGGCGAATCCGTATCCACGTTACGGTACTCGGCGTTTATTGCTTTTATCCTTCCCCCCTTTTTTCTTTCCCGTCCACCGACGAGGAGTGCACCGGCCATGTCCTTTTACACCGTCTCCCTTCTTGTCGGGCGGCAATGTCGAGTAAAACAGAACGGGGCATGACGCATCATTCGGTAATTTGTGCGTGGCGCGATACGAATGCGTGGCGCCAGCGAGTTGTCCTCTCTTGCAGGCCGTACGAAGAACGTACGCGAGGGGTTCAACACCCTTGGCTCGCGGCATGGAAAATCGGCGGAGAAAATGTTGCGTCTGAAAGGCGATCCGAGGAAGTCTTAAGCTCGCGGAGCTTTTGCCAATCGCCAGGGACGAATTTGAGACGGGCCAGGCCCTGAGCTTCTTAAAAATAATCTAATATTGATGCTAATTGGGAGCCCTCTTGGAGTAAAGCTAATGGAGCTTGTAGTTTCGAATGTTTTTTTTTTTTTTGCACGCGAGAAATTTGGGTTTATTAAGTGTGCAACCTGGTTTTAGCGATAAATAGTAGTTGAAATGAGTAGATCATAGATGTCGTGGGATAAACTCGAGTATCTATCAACGTAATCCCATAGAAACGTAAGAATCATAGATAAAAAAGCAAGTTTTTTACGATGGTCTCGAATTTCGGGAAAAAAACTGCGGAAGCACAGTTGTACATCTAATATATCGAAGAGTTACGTGGATACTTTTAGCATTTTCTTTTTATAAAAATTTGATGGCACGAATCAGTGCTAACCATATTTGTCAGGTCTTTTCTAATGAAATACGCCGAGTTAAAGCGCGTCTAGTTTATTGTGTAAAGTCCGTCCTGTCGATCACGATGATCGATCGAAACGTCCAACCTGCATGTCAACATATGCTTCGCGGCTTTGTACAGCACCGGTATATCGAAAGATCTTATCCGAGATATTATTTCTCCAAGCGTCACGTACGTCGCTGGGCCAGTGCTGGTTTCGTTGTGTTTCTGCTCGTGAATTATAGCGTCGGTTTTGCTGTGAATGCACGATGCGCGACACCGTCGATATTTACATGACTCTATGCATAACGAATTAACGACGCGCGATCTCTTCATCGGGTTACGGTTCCTCTTCAGGAGCTCCAAAGTCGGGAAAAGGATGACGCATTCCTCAATCGCGCACCGAAATATCTATGCAGGCTCGTTTACTTTCTGACCAACGATCGGAAGAATAAGTCGAGGCTTCGAGACTTTTCTACGAGCCACATTTTCCGCATAACTTCGACGCTGTTCGCCATTGATCTTCGTGCGCGCTGTACCGAAGTAAATTCTTAGATAAACTTAATGTACCGAGAGCGGCTCGCTATCCACGAGAGGAACATTGGAATTTGTTGCGTGTAAACCGGTATCGACAAGCACCAATTAATCCCCGAAATTGGGAAAGAATTCGAAAGGCATACCTCACGTGGATACGTATCCCTTTTCAACCCTTTCCAGATCAATGATGCTATTTAACATCATCCGTATAATACGCTTCTACCAATCAACCACCTCTAAATTCTTTTTCCTCGATACTTCATTTCCTTTCTAAAAACTAATAATTAAGACTGCAAAGCGTTCAGCCTTATCTCATAAATACAGAAACGTAAGATACGCTCGTATACTTCGAAACGATTCAATACATCATTATCCATTTCTGTCATTCTTATATCAAAGACGTACACCCTGATCGAAACGAAGGAACATCGCGAACTCTCACCGTACACTTTCCAGGGGAGCCAAAGTGGCACGTGTGTATTATTTTTTTTTTAATTCATTTTTCGACACCGACTGCTAAGGTCATTTGGCCTAGGACCCACTGTTTAAGGTGGGTTCCGAACCACCAGAACTACGGTATACATATCACGTAGAAAAACCAGAGGTGATGAGCGGGATTCGAACCCGCGTGGCAGTCTCTATCCACTACACCACAGTAGCTCCTGCACGCCTGTTTTCCCCGATCCTTTGACTCGCCGAGGACGATCATCAAGGGGCATTGTAAACAGGAAGATCGAGGAGGAAGCAAAAAAAAAGAGACGAACAAGGGAGGTCCAGGTGGATTATCGTCGTTCCGCGAAAGAGTCCGGCGCGATTACCGCTCCAGTGGGCAATCGGCCGGGTAACGTGAGTCACGCGAGGTTTGCCACTGGAGCCGCAATTATCCGTTGCCACAGCTCGTCACGTCTTATAATATTCCCCTCCTTCCCGCAAGTTTGGCGCGGATGAAGAGGAGGAGTAGGAGGGGGGTGTTTTTAGCCGCGTAAAAGCGCGCGGAACAATGCCGTCTCGACGGCCTCGCGGAGGCGCGTTTCTAATCCGCGGCGGGTCTCCGTACTTCTGGGTCGTCAAAGCGTCGAATCACGGAATGCCTCGGTGCTTACTTTCTCTCTGACTCACCACGGCCTCGTCGTTGCCCGCTTTGATCCACTTGTTACCTCCACGAGGCCCCGATGAGCGCCGAGGATCGTATCTCCGCGAATCCGCCGAATATCGACGCCCACCAGGGCCGAGAAGTCGCGGAGAGCTTTGGGAAGGCCGGAGGTTTGTGACGCGGTGAGCATCCTCCGAGTTCGAGTCGACGCCATTTTCGAGGAGCCGCCTCGAGCATCGACCTCGAGGATCGTCGAAACGAGAGACAGGAGATGATGCCTCATCGTCTGGCGGCGAGGACCGATGCGCCGCGAATGTCGCGATCCTCCGCGTGGGAATATGCGGAGGATCGGAGACGCGAAGGAACCGATATATGGTGATTTGTTTTTCGATCGACACCGCCAGGATTAGATGGAGGAGCTTGCTGGGACTTACGGCTTTATTGCATCGACGACGTGTGCGGGTAATTATGAATGTGGTTTGAGTTAATGAATCTTTCGAATCGATTTTCTATCATTTATCCGTTTTGCACTTCGCTTTGTATCCATTGAAGTTTTAACAATGTGAAGCAATTTTGTGAAGAGATATATACGACGAGTCTGTTCCTTAATCATCGACATATATATTCATGATGCATAAAGTATATCGTGTAGTATACACGATAGTGTGTGTGTATACTACTAGAGTCGTGTAGAGAATCAAATTTGATACAGGCTATACCGGGGAAATATCTTTACGCGTAAGAGTGAGAAGACGCGTTACGAATTACAGAATAATATTTCCAGCGAGAATGGTGGAAAATAGCGATTCTAAAGAATCCTCGAACAACGTCAGGGTTCATTTTCGATCGTCCATAGGACTTGCTACGTCACGTTCAGTTAGGGAGGTCGATTCGTGATACCGATCGACCGACAAAGCGATAATTACAGGCGTTCTGTTTAATAAAGACGAATATACGGCGCGGCTGGTTTTCCAACGGTAGACATACTTCTCGCGTTTGTCATATAAATTACTCCCATGCCGGCGCCTGGCTTGCACGCTCTCTTCCGCCGTAATTTCTGTCGCATCGATTTCGCATGAGATAACGCCAAGCGCCGCCGACTTTTTAATCGGCGTCAGGCGAAAGCAGGGGAATTAGAGCAGAACGAAAGTGTCCCGCCACACTAGGAGCGGCATACGTTAATTACGAAGATCCCCGAGTGCCATTTGGGGATCTTTCCGTCATTTTGATACTAAAGAGCGATCTGAGAGTACAAATTCGATCCTACGGGAAGCGAATGGAACTTCTTCGATCAACGGAGGATCAGGTGCGCGAAGAAAACGATCGTGGGCTTGGACAATGTTTTATCGTGGTCTCGATGATAAACCCGACACGAACCGTCCTTTCGTGTAACACGAGCTAAAAGATCGTTTCGTATAACCGTTAGATGTGGAGCAGAGATAGATGGGTTATCGCGATACAACGTATCACCGTTAAAAGTATAAAACGCGCATGCGATCGGGCTACGAAGACATTCCAGCGCCTCTGAACGCACCCTAGAATTACGCGTCGCTCTTGCACTTAACCCTTTGCAGCCTGAATTATTGTTTTTTTTTTTGTAAGAAAATAAGATTTTGGAGAAACCATTTAGAGGTACTCGATTGGTAGAAGCAGATTATACGGATGACTTTGAGTAAGAAAATTAAGTTTGAAAGAAAAAGAATTTAGAGGTACTCGATTGGTAGGAGCAGATTGTACGGATGACTTTGAGTAAGAAAATTAAGTTTTAAAGAAAAAGAATTTAGAGATACTCTATTAGTAGAAGCAGATTGTACGGATGATGCCAAATAGTATTATCGGACCGGAAAGGGTTAATCCCTCCATTGAAATACCCTGGAGCATCAGAATCCGTGCAAAAGTGCAAGTTTTGGTTACGACACCGCGACTCGTAAACCCAGGAGACGGCATCGACCCAGACTGGAAACTGCGCGAGTGACTTCCAAGGTGTTTTCAGATATATATTTTTCCCGAGATACGCGGAATTCGGGGGCGCATTTCGTGCCAGATTCGTCAGCGGACCCCGATTTAGCCGCCGTGGGCATTAATGAGGAGTGAGGTCATCGGTTGGACGGTGCCAAACAAAGACTGTTCACCGACACCGTTGACACTCGACCTTCCTTCGCAGTCGCTCGCCCCTTTTCGGCCCCGATTTTCACCTCCTCCGCCCTTACAAGGGAACATCACTGCGATCTCTTCTAAACCCTTCATTAGGAACCCTTCTCTTCGCGTATCGAGTCGTGCCCAACGTAGAAATACTTGCGAATGAAGTTCGCGTTGATGCAGAGTCAGCTAATGATTACAAAGGTTTACGCGATAATATCATATTCTTGTGGAAAATAAACCCTGTAAAGTTCAGAGGGTCGATCGCTACTTCTCTCGATCTATCTACATCAGAGTACTTTTTAAAGATTTATTTTTTAAAAATTTGATCCAAGTTTCTTCAAAGCGCTCTGGCACCAAAATCATGGAAAATCATATTGAATCTCAACTATTCTTTAAACTATACCATTAAACTATACCATACTCATACTAGTCGAGTTTCCTCTAAGGAATGTTTTCACCCGAGACAACCAAAAACCGCGAGAAACCTAAGATTATCCAATTCTGACGTCCTTTACGAATCTGCAAAATTTAAAAAAAAAGTAGCATTCTGGTTGTCGATGTATTCCCTCAACGAAGACGACCTGATGCAGAGGATCGTCTTCTGGCATCGTGCACGCTCGGCTTTGGCCCTTGGGGTAGGGGAAGTGAATCACCGTGGGACGGAGGAACGGATGAAAAGAGCCGTGTGTTCATCGACGGAACGCCGTCAGCTGGTGCACGGGGTCGTCGAACCGCGGTTTTATTTCGCGAGACTAGGATTCGGACCGCCGGGATTACTTTGGGCGCTTTGTTTCCCGGTGATACGGCTGGCGGCACCTTCGCTTTCGTAATTCGCAAGATAGGCTCGCTGAGAATACGCGCTGTTGCTTTAACCCTTCAATTCCCAACTCCAAGCTTAATAGCATGCAAGGCTACGTTCGAATATTGCATTTTTTTTGTCATAACCGCCAGGTCTCTCTCAAGGAGAGCATACCTTTAGTAGTGACGATATACCGACAGCCAACATTTGATTTACTATTACATTACAAATGTATTGTTAGCGATCTTCGATTATAAGAGGAACATTTTTGCGCGATGATAAAAAATTTGGGAGGTAGCGGGTTAACGCGTGGAGAGGGTAACGTTGGTTCGAAGCAATCGGAGGAGATGAAAGGCGTTGCTTTACTCGGAAGACTTTATTGGGAGAAGAGAAGGCAGTTCGGTTCGAGTGACTTGTAAACCCTGGATATAGGATTTTTTGTATTAAATGGTTAAGGGATGAAGAGGGATAAAATGTGTTCCTTGTATTCCTCGATGTCTCTTAGAACAGCTGAAATATCGACTAGGTTTTTGCTTATACCGATTTTTCGCGTAGATCCACGAAATTATGATTCAGGATTATTCCATAACTGACTCCAGAAGGATCGAATCTGG
This sequence comes from Ampulex compressa, assembly GCA_038496175.1. Taxonomy (NCBI): domain Eukaryota; kingdom Metazoa; phylum Arthropoda; class Insecta; order Hymenoptera; family Ampulicidae; genus Ampulex; species Ampulex compressa. The sequence continues at coordinate 163,940 of JBCFXI010000268.1, forward strand.
ATTCGACATTCGGTTCGCGTTAGGTCGCCCTGATCGAAAGTTCGCACAAATCTAAATCATCGAGCAAAACCGGATACACGAGCTAGCCTCTAATAATTTAGTTCATTGGTCTCTAGATTTGCATACGTATTTAGAGGCTTAATCGTTTTCGATATTACTACATTATTGCCCCGAGATAAGCTATCGCCTTTTTGCTGTTCCATTATGCCCGATATTGGAACGGTGTTAATAGTAAATTACGGTTCGAGCACGACACTCCGATATCCTCGAAGCGTGCACGCTCGGTGTCAAACTGTGGCGCGATCATCCGCCTCGTATGCCACCACGTCGGCATGTAATCTTCATTCTGGCAATTAACGGTGATAAATTCAGTGCTGGCCAGTGTTGACACCACTACGCGTCCATCGGGGGCTCGAGTATTCCTTCACGTTGCTCCCTTCGAAAGTCGCGTATCGGGCCTGTTAGCTGGAAGGAGCCTAGGCCCGTGAGGTCAACGAAGGCTACTGTCAAATGACGTAACTATTCCAGCAATAACCATTGCAGCAGGACGGTCCTATCGCGTTTCATACGCGAGGTAATTCCCATCGAACCATCCAGGACACTTTCCACGGGCCACGCCTATTTTTGAATATCGCACGGAAGAAGCGCGCGAGGTCGTCGACCTCCCTCACCTTGCCTCGAAACGGGGCCTAAACTCCGTAGAATAGACGATCCGGCCGATTACCGCGCTCTTATCCGTAAATAAGCATTTTCCAGCGCGTCGCGCTACACTTGCCCGGGCTGCGTATTCAGCGGCCATCCCGTTTTATACCGAGAAAACCGGCGGGTTCGACGAACGGCCGCGGCTTGGCCGTAAATTAAAATTACGCTCGTCGAGATTTCGCGTTATTTGATCAAAGAGTCATTGAACCCCCGGCGGACATTTAACTCGTCCGACCAGTATTCGGTATCGAGAAGGCCGATCGGCGCTAGCTCGCGGAGATTCATTACTGCCGAATGCAGAAATTAAGGGGCCCCCCTGGATGCGTCGTTCAAAAGCGGCGCTCCATGGCGCGCCAATTCCGCGCCAATACGGGCCATCAATTTTGCCGGTCCTTTTCCGTGGAAAGGACGCGGATTCTCGAAAGTCTGGTAGCAGCGCCGACAGGTAGATCGCGAGAGTCGTTCCGCCGAAGACCGGATTGATCGAAAGTCTGGAAAGGGGATATGTCCAACAATGAACGAGTCGAGATGCCGTTGGAATGCCGTTCATTGGCGGACCTGCACGAGAAACGAGCCGGAGTCTCGCGGGGAGGAAAGGGCGGATACGCTGCGGGTTGCTTTCCTCGCACGGCCTTCACACCTTCACCTCGCCTCACCTCTCGCCCCGCCCCGCGCCTCGAAACGCTGATCGACAACGGTACTGCCCGATTTCCACATCGGGCGTACAGGTCGTTTCACAAGCCTACGGTCAGCGGGAGACTGAGAGGCGAATTGGACCCTTTTTTCTCCTTCTTTTTTCATCCAATTTTTTCTGCTCCATTTTGGATGCCGACTGCTAAGGTCATTTGGCTTTGGATTTACTGTTTGAGCTGGGTTCCGAACCACGGGGGCTATGGTATATAAATATATAATATATGCATTGTCACCTATTTATAATGTACCTACTTTTCTTTATTCATATACCACCCCTCTAACTTATACATATAATAATAACTTATGATATATTGGGCTACGATATATCGGGAATAAATCTTTGGGTAAATTAATAAGGTCTTGAATAGAAAGTAAGACAGTAAAGGTGGTGAAAGATGGGATAAAAGTAAAAGGCGTGGTTTGAATAATTAAAATACTTTGAGTATAAATAGGTACAAATAGTTTGAGATTTGAAGGTACATCCGGCATCGTTTGTCGCAGATCGTTTACGAGGTAGCCTGTACTTACGCGTGAAATAGTTGCTACCTAGGTTACGTGCGGTGTCATTGGATGACGATGCAACAATTCAATCCACTGTAGCAGACTTATTTCAGTACATTCTCATTAACATATCCGCGAGAGAATTTGGTTATAATCTACATTCGATAGAGCGCTTAGGAACATTAGGGTGTAAATATGGGAAAGGGACATGGAATAAATATTTGCTTCGTTCGGGCGTAGGGCACGCGTAAGAACCGAGTCATTCTTTCACCTGCTTTCACGGCACCGCTAGGCCAACTTCCATGAGGCCGCGCGTGAATGTAAGATATAATTGGCAGAACAGGTACATGGCAGAGGTACATGACGAGTCATTTCTATATACACTCGAATAGAGTGATTCTACGCGACTCGGATCGCGTCCCTCATCGATCGATTCTCGTTCCCTTTTACGACACACGTGCCTCGCTTTTGGAGGAGCCGTAATGCGGCCCGCAGCGAGTCGCTTATCACGAATCAATGTAGGAGCCAGTGTATTATTGAGTTTCGTCCCTTCAGCATGACTGATCTCTTCACCTTTACAACTGGTGGGCCGCTCTTTCGATTTCCAGATCGTAATGTATAACAAACTTAGCGGGACGTGGGTAGAGATTTTACGAGCGAATCAAGCCACTCTGGCCGATTGTTGGCTTAACGAACCTTGCTTTAATATCTCGTCGTTATTGCGGACCGGTTGCCACACGGATGAGCATGTTACCAAAGATAACCGAGCGCGACGAAGCGCTGGAAAACGGTTAATGGTCGAATCTATCACGGCCACTCCTATCGCGGTGTCCATTCTGAGATCGTTATCTTAAATTAGATTTTCGGAGCGCATCGTGGGCGAGCAGTCCTTCGCCGGATTGCCTTCTTATGACGCGATACGACGACGCGTCGAAGCCAGGAGCTCGGCGACATCGAGGAGGAGGCAAATGAAACGGGGATGGCTATGAGTTGCGAGAGTAGGAGAGACGTTAATTGCGCAAAGGGTCATTGTGAACGTTTTCGCATGCTTCGAAGTGCGCGTACGTGTTCCTCGCATATCGTTCGTTCGCCTGCGCTGGCAAACCCTTCACCTTGTCACTCCTCGACTGCGGTGCAACACCATTTCAACATCGAGGCTCATAATAGGCTTGCCCCTACGTAGGCAGAGATTTTACGAGCAAATCGAGCCACTCTCGATGATCGTTCTCTCCTGCTTTCGATTCTCACCGTTTCTACAGGGTGGCTATCGTCGAGTAGAATTAATGGTTTGCTCTCTTAAGATCTTGGACTCCTTTGCACTAAAAAATAATACATCGTGTCTTATTAATATAAACAGTGTTCTTCCAATTTCTAAGGTAGTTACTTATTTTTTTTTTCGTTAAAATCCTTTGCCTTAATTGAAATTGGATTTTTAGCGAGCACAGTGTATTATTCTTAAATGTAGTATTGACTTTTTAACAGCTAGTGAAATTAGTAATAATCATGAACATATAATTAATTAGAAGAACAATATAAACTGATTAGAAATGAGTAATTATTTATTATCGATACATATTTATATCGCTCGTCGTGAGTTCCGGATGCTAGCTCAGTCTCTTATTGCAACGCTCGCTTCTCCGTTGCGACGATCACAATTTCAAAAGGATTATTTCAAAATCTGCGCGTACAGCAGTTTCTATCCAGCAGCGAATGGATTAAACGATTGCAGCATTTCCGCCGAAACGAGGCTTATCGAAGGATCTTCGACCACCACCGCGCGCTATCGATTACGATCGTTGCCGCGTAAGATCCGAGGTATCCTTGAATTAATCGAAATAATGGATTCCGCGTATCGGACCACAGTTAAAGATCTTTCGAAGTATCCTGCAATTCTTCAATTCCGAGCGCCTTTGCTTATGATTCATTGTCCGTGGCAAAGCACGGCCGGTAATAAATCGTCGGGCACATAAATTAGAGGCACGTAAGCGCACCGACGGCTATAAAGATATCGCGGGATTAATTGTCGGGCCCGGATAATTTCAAGGGGCACGACACTCGAGGTGTCGCTGGTCCTCCAACTCGCGGATCTGTCGATGATGTTTCTCGCTTCCACTCCAAGGCTTCTCTAAGAAGACCTCCTAGAGCTACGGAGGTGCAGTGGATAGAAGCTCGGACTTACACGCGGGAGATCCTGGTTCGAATACCGCCTATCGCTCATGGTTTTTCCACGCGACATGTATATCGTAGCTCTGATGGTTGGAAACCCACCTTAACGCATCGACAGTGTTGAACAATAGGTCCTGGGCCAAATGACCTTAGCAATCGGTGCCGAAAATAAATAGAGAGAAAAAAAGGAAGAGAAGATGACTCGTAGACCAAGTTCGCGGGATCGAGTGTTTACCTTAAGAGTGACTAACCACACTCGCGTGGGGGATGAACGAGGATACGATCGGCAGCTAATGACGATAATGACTTTTTGACGCAGCCACTGCTTTTGGTACGCGAGCAGCACGCGATTAATTTCCTCGTACGCCGGTTCATGGTATCGATTGTAACGCTCCTCGTTCTTCCCAGGATGCGGGTACGTCCCCAAGTTTCGCCGCGGGCAAGCCTTTCGGTCACCGACCGATTTCACGTACGCACGACGCGTTTTATCGGTGCCTCGATTACGGAGGATTACGAAATTCCAAATGGAGAGAGGAGAAATTGTAAAGGATAGCGTGTGAATGACCTAAACCCTGAGGAGAGAGGTTTAAATAAATAAATAAATAAATAAATATATATGTATACATACATACATATATATGTATATACATATATATTTATATTTTTATATATACACACATATGTGTGTACATACATACTAGATTCCAAATGCAGCCGCCGCAAGGCGAGTCTCTGAGAGTTGGCAAACATCGATATTACGAATTCTCGAAGGATTCTTGACATCGCTGAGTTTGCTTCGGGCGAAGACGCTGGCATACGATGTTACGCCAGATTTGGAATGGAAACGATGTTATAAAGTGCGCTTTAATAGCGCGAATTTGCGATTTAACGAGTCTTTTTTTTTTAAAAGGTTTTTCCACGACACGTAATCCTTCCATTAGTTTTCGTCATAATCCTCTCTTCCTTCCATCGATCGTGTGCTCTGCGCTCATCGTCGTTTCGTGCGAATATGAGTTCATTCTCAATTAACGGGCTCGTGCATTCACGGATCGTCTGCGAGTACAAAGGAGGGCTTATTATTATATAAAGTGTACAATATTCGTAGAATAACGATGAATCACCGGCCGCGTTCTTTTTGAAGTATTCGCTCCAATGGCGACCCTTGTTCGAACGAACCTTTCTTTCGATTGGCGCGCTATCGGAATACAATCGAGATGCGATAATTGCTCGGCGCAGGTACGCGTTTCTGTGCGTAAGCCCTGCAATTAATTTCTCCGTATCCATTTCATAACATCGATTGTCCGCTCCTTCGCAGCTCCACGCGGTTGCGTGGTTGGCTAACCGCGTAAACAAAACAATCCGCACGTGAGCCGATGGACGTGTGCGTGCGCAATGTATAAATCAAATTCTGATCATTAAAGAAAGCTATTATTATCGAAGGGAGTAAGCTAATTGTTTCGCGGTATGCCTGTAAATCATCATTTTTCCGCAGACCCAATCGCCGATTCTTTTCCGCCGTATTTTCCTTTCGCGCTGCTCGCACGTACGCTTCGTCGTAATTCGATGCAACTAGGAGTTGCATTGCGCAAACACGGCCAATCAATTCGCCTCTATCCCATTTCCCTCATATCGATTCACTTATTTTTCGTAATAAGCGTATGCGGGTACGAGCTCCCGTCACCCTGCACACCAAGGATTCCTCGGTCATGAGTCAATCGCGTATGTACGTCAATCGTGCTGTGCAAATGAAATTAGCATTGTTATTCGAAGATACGCTATTAACAACATGTTATTGTTCAACAAAGGATAAATTATTCTCATAGAGTAAATATGAGTCACGGGCTCTTTTTTCTTCTTCTTCTTCTCCTTCCTTTTTTTATTTGCGAATCAACGCGGGGGAAGTCGGGGCGGTATTTGCAGATACTCCATTTCTGCACGTCAGTCTCATTTCTTTCTCCCACGGCTCCGTCCGCCGGGGAGCATTCTTTTCTCTCCTCGCGTCAAACCATTTTGCAACGTCTGCTCCGTACAATTGCTGTCTTTAAATAGCAACAGGAAGTTTAGGTTTGAAATTATTCCCTCTGGCTCGAAACCCACCGATATAATAGACCCGTTCTGCTCTTAAATGCATAAAGTAATCCGCAGGTTGACGCAGCGCTGGCTCCGTTCCCAATAGCGTCGTATATAGTTGCAAAATCGAATATCAGGAGTACGATCGAATCTGGGGGCAAACAAAAGCAGCGGCGAAAGGGGCGAAAAAGCTTTTAGCCTTAGGGCAGTGGGTGGACATGTGCCGCGTACAAATTAAATCGGAGGGAATGCTCAGCCGTGTTATTAGGTAATTGCGATTAAGTACGGATTGGCATTAATATTGCATCGGGATACGCGAGCTTCGTACAATCGCTCTCGTATGACTCATCGCCGTTCTCGGCCTCCGGTAAGATATACGAGATCTTCAAATGTAAATTACTCGCTTTGCCTTACAATAACGAATTTGCAAGGCGCATTTTAAAGCCGCGCGTAACTTGGCCGCGTAAGCCCGAACAACGGATTTTTGAAGCATTTTCCGCGCTATTTCGAGACAATGATTAAATCGCGTGCCCCCCGGTATTCTTCGAAATGAACGGACGCGTCGGACGCCCGGCTGTCAAACAAAAGGACGCAGGTAGCGGCCAGACTGGAAATCATGTTTATTGCCGCTCCACGAGCGATTAAACAAAACGCAACATTAGCACTACCGGGATTTCCACCTTGCCTCGAGGTATTAGATGAAAAGGGAACGGCTGTGCGGCACAATGAGAGCTTTCATTTCAGTAGCTCGTGCACTCAATGCTGCGTCATCAACAGCCGGCCGCGGTGTACCCTCTATAACCATTACGACCAGGACTAATAGACGGAGAATGTAAGCTATTTTCGTCCATTATTATAAATCGTTTCTTCGATTTTTTCTTTCCACTGGCGTTGGTTTCCTTATATCACTTCTTCATAGTTTCCTATCTCGTACCCGCGATCGATCCTTCTCCATGCCTTCCTGTGTCCTGTTGTTGTGATCCGGGAGCTACCGTGTTTCGCTATCAAAGTCTTTCTCCTCGATCGCCATTGCGAGGAACGGACGATACCGACCGTTACGTGTCATACAAAACCGGTTGTTCCCTGAACAAAAGGCCGCAGGTACGAGCGGGCGTCATAGGCGCACGAGGCGCAAATGAAATCAGGGTCGCGGGGTTATTAACGCGAAGTGAATCAGCCGCGAGGAGAGAACACTGGACAACGCACGAAACGAGCGGCGTGCACCGGTACGTCCTTCGAAAACGTCGGAATTTCCTTGAGGTTGGTCTCAGCTATGGTTTCCTACTACGATCCGGATGAGTCAGACCGCCGGTATGATTCCGTGGGTTATTCGTGGCGCGAGCAGAGACAGCATGGACCGGTCGGTGGGTTAAAATAAATCACCCCCGAATCGCCGCCCCTTGCTCGCCTTTTGCGCGGGCACACTTGGCAATACCTCGTGCCGGGCTTTCGTTCGCGCTGATTTTTATCCGAGCTTATGTACGGATTATTGTTAGAGTTGGCTCGGACATACCTCACGGCCGGCTGAACCGCGCGTGCAGTAATAAGGGCGCGCCAAAATTGCGTCCCTATGGAGCCACGGTGGTACGTAGTGAATAGAGGCTTGGACTTCCACGCGGAAGATCCTGGTTCGAATCCTGCTCATCATCGATGGTTTTTCCACGTGATACGTGTACTGTAGGTCTGATCGTTCGAAACCCATTTTAACAGTAGAACTACCAGCCACTTTCTGGGCATATTTAGAACACCACGTACATCCTTAAAAAAAAGGGGGGAGAGTAAAAGGAAATTTGAGTAAATCAAAATAACGATCCAAATATTGTATGAGAATCATGGAAAATTTCAAAACATACATCCTTATAAAGCACTACGATTTTTTAAAGAAACGACTGATCAGTCATTTTGACTAGTTTGGTAGTTCTAGTCTTAAGCGGTATGTCCTAGGCCAATTGATCTTAGGTTAACCTCAAAAAGGAGTTAAAAACAAAATGGACTCCCCTTGAAGCGTCTCCCCGGATATCCTTACGTTCGACGCGCTCTCATTATCTCTTTTCGCCTATCTCTCTTTCTCTCTCCCCCTCTCTCTCTCTTTCTTGGTCTTCGTCTTTCCCTCTCTATCTCGTCGCTCTCAACTCTCGACCGCCTTTCCGCATTCCCCTGGCAATGTATCTCGTCCGAGTTTGCTACAACTTAAACCGCCGATTATTGTTGGAGTTGGCTCCCGTGATTTCTATCGGTAACTTTCCGCTTCGCCCTGCGTAAAGCCTCGGCCATATGCTCCGCTCAAATAGCCTTCCGCGAATTTTTATATTTAGACGACTTACGTATCGCGGCTACTTTGTGACAATTATGGGCCCCGGCGGAAGCGCAGATCGGCGAAGATAAATCGGCATCGATCCTATTTTGGCCCTGGTGGATGATCCTCGATGCTGATTTCAGCCGCGGCGTTTAATCGAGTGAACGCCTTTGGCGCCCATCGACGCACTCGCGCGATCGCCGTGGTTTCTTTGATGCGCGACTTTGATGCGCATGCGCACACGCGCGGATCTTCCATAAGAATCCTTCCAAGGCGGAAGAGCGTTATCGAGCATCTAAAGGGTTTTGCAGATAAAGTATGTCGCCGTATCGCGGCTTCGCGTTACCTCTCGAACTTATTTCGGGCGGCGATCCGCGGTTCCCATTGTTTCCACGAGGAAATTCCGCCGGGCGTTTTTATCCTTGATACAATTTACGAAAGACAAGCACAGCCGGGCTGGCTGCATTATCGTTCGTGCTGAATCGACGAATACTGTCGGGCCTTACGTGTTCCCGGGTTCTTGGAAATTCAACGAGATTTTCCTGGAGTAAGTGGCTTCTTATCCTCGGGCGTTATCTCTTATCACCGAAGGTTGTCGATGTGCTCGACCTACTCTTATCGCGCCATGCTTCCGTCCTTTTTCTTTTTCAATCGGGATGACTAAACAACGGGTATCGAACATGGCACCTGAATGATAAGTCCCCTGATAAATACATACGATAAACCGGGCGGTAACCTAATCGTCGAATAGTCAAGAGCCGTGACTGCTGGCCGAGGAATACCGAATATCTTCGAGTGGCAACCCCTGGGCGATTGCGCTTAACATCAAACGCTTCGCCTTACAGCGCCGCCAGAATGTACAATAGCTCAGAGGTATCAAGTATCAGCTGGCAAACTATCAAAGTATAAATCTATTACAACGACAAACGACCGTCGTATCAAATTATTACGAGAAATCGTAAACCAACATCGAGAACGTCGCTAAAGTAACTAAACTCGGCGGTCTTATGCATCGCCATTGTTTGTTTATACACTCCGATCGATATCTCGCGTAATACACGAGATCGACGTTCGCGCCTCGATTATATATGCTAAATAGGGTAATCAATTTGGCCAAGCTGTTTGCATCGATCCATCAAATCCCGTCCTGCAGTTGCCATATGCCGCTTCATCCTACGCCGTGCAAAATATCTTTAATTCGAGGACGCATTAAAGTCGAGTCGCTCGAACGAAGGAGGGGAGAGGATGGAGGAAGGGGGGGCTGAAATCAAAGCGAAGAGTGCTCAGAAGCGTTTCCCTAAAAATTCATAGGGGACCGGGTTATCATTCACAAATTGGTAGACTGACTCACTGTCAATGCTCGCTGCCAGCTCATACCGCTCCTTCTCCCTTCTCCACCCCCCTCGTTATCCCTCGTCATTTTCACCCCTCTGCTTCTTTATCCGGACATCATCGGGCTTTTGTACACCGCTGGAACGGCACCATTGTGCAATCGGCCTGAAACGAATTAAACGTCATACCGCACTCGATGTCGCGACTCTTTTATGCCCCCGCGCGTAAATCGGTTCACGTGTGCGCGAGGAGGACGTTCGTGGGGAGGGCTGCGAGAGCGGCGGCGATGATGGCAGGGCGCGATAACGTCAACGTGATTCCATCGAAAGGGTCGGATCCGCCGATTTCCGACGCTCGAGAAAATGATTAGCGCCATACGTTTCGCGCCCATTGGCCGTGGAGAATCGCGGAAGCTTCGAAGGGTTCGATCGGGGAAAATGGGATTTTTTTTAGGCTCTCAGAGAGTACGATTGTCATCCCTCAGGCTTCGCGCTTCGAGAGATCGATGGTGTACGTATTTGGAAGTACGATCCACTACCCTGGATACTCATTTTGATCGATGTAACTCTTTCGCTCGGAGTTTGCCAAGAAGGCGACGGCGAGCGGGGGGTTATATATCGATATAGATAGTCTTGTGAGTTCGGGATAAATATTGTTCCTTTGATAAATTCGAGTTGGAGCGATTCGGCATCTGGCTACTTACGCGTTGGTATTCGTATCATTGATTTATTAAAGCTCTCGCGCATTTCTGGTAGAATCTGTAGGGGATATGCAAAGACGCGCGCGATCGTGTGGAATAAAATCAAACGGATGAGACGTGGAGGTTCTGTTTTCCGATCGCGCGCTTATCGATCCGAGGAAAGTTTCGTACGTTTGACGCATTGCAAACGTAGATACCCTGTCGTTCTTGACTTCTTCCGATGACCATTGTTCGAGCAAAACATCGGTAATGTTTGGACGATCGACTGCGTGAGTCATAATCGCATTACACTGCACTTTGCAGGACGTTGCGCAAACTTTCCAGAGATCCTTTCGGCCTAAAGGCCCTTTGTAAAAACACGTTTCACTCTCCGCCCGTTTCACTTTCCCCGAAGATCGGGCTTTCGATTCCTCTTACAAACCAAAACAATGCAAGTGCAAACACAGGCTAGCTTCTGTTCCATTATCCCACTTCCACTCAATGATACATGCGACCGCGCTAACCGTGCAACAGCATAGCATATGCGGGTTAATTTATGGCCCAATGCATATTCCAACGCCAGCATAGCGTCACAAACATTTGATATGTTTCCTTCCTATCCGCACATACCTGTAATTATACATTCACCGTACAGTCGACGTTAGGTGTTCCACCTACTACTTCAACCTTTTTTCACCTCGTATACCCTTAATCGTACGTACGAGACCGACGCTATATAAATCAGCCGCGCTAGATATCGCGACAGGACACTCGTGTGCAATTGGCCATTGCACACGCCCCCGGCCGATCCTTGTTTTCCCCGTCCTTTTCGGCGGCGCTGTCCGGATTTCGAATAAAAATTCCTGCCGCGAACGAAAGGGAGATGAGCATTACGCATGCCAGGCTCGTACTTCTCGTTAAGTGATTCATTCATGCCGGAATCCTTCATGACGTACATCGCCGGATCGATTCATGGGTGTATTGCTCCTGGGAGCGTATATGAATTCACATAACCGAGGAATCAACTGCGGGCATAAGCAGGTGGCGGGCCCGTGTCGTACATCGATGCATATACTCCAGGAAGCAACAGTACATTAACCACAAGATTACGTGTACCAGGACTTCTGTTTCGCCCCCCCCCCCTCTCCCTCCCCTTGTAAACACGGCTTAAACGGTCACTAGGGTGAATTAAAAGTGACCGCAAGGTATATTGGCATTCGGCCTGCCTGCTACCTGCGTGAGAAACGAGCAGTCCCGGGGGATGACTGAAATTTTTTTCAGCGGAAGGAGTTCTTCGCTTCGATCGAACGACCGATGACATTTTTATCTTCGAAGTCGTGTGGGACGAGGTGGGCTGTGCGGGTATAAAATAATCGCAGGAAAGGATATAAAGATGTTCGATGATCGTTACGGTTGGCAGGCGGATTAATCTCGCAGGGAGAGCGCGGTAAATTCGCGGATGAAGTATTGTACGAGTGACAAATCACGACTGTTTTGTCACGTCTGCGCGAGGCCGTGTGCCAAGCGGAATAAATGCACGGCTGTACGGAGCCGGTATTAAATAAGGCCAGACGTGGTCGCAGATGGGCTGCTTTTTGGCGGTGAAACCACTATCGCTTCTATTCCGGGCGACTCGATTATCTTGCCTATAAAAAGTCCTACGCGTATGACTAACGCGACCGATAAATTCGAAATAACGGCGCCCGGGCGCACCTCGCGATACCGACGCCTTATAAAATACTTACGGCCTTTAATGTTATTCGAGAATGTTTGTTCAGCCAACAAAGACACGGACAGAGTGTCGCGGTGTTTACGCATCGGGCGTAAACGTCAGCGCGCCGAACGCAGTCGCGAGTAAATATTTTATTAATAACCACTTTATATACCAAACTGGCGTATGCGCCGGTGATATATGCGCCTCTCTATGCGCGTAATCCCGCATTGAAAACAATGCTCCACATGATGCAGGTCCCCCGAGTTGCCAACTACTTCGTAGCCGTTCTTATTACCACACCGTGGCCATAAATCTCAGGTCCTAAACAAGACAGTTTTACGAAGCGGACGCGCGGCTTGCAAAACCGAGCGTACTCGGCCGATTTGAGGCTTCGCGCACTTGCTAATTTAACGCTCCAACGGGTGCTGTTGAGCAGAACCTTGGAAGTACGTCGCATTGCTTTTGTCGAATGTGTTCTCTCGATTTTGCATATATGGCGCCACAGTGGCCCGCCTTGTTTCGCGAATTTTGGAGAGATCGAAGAGGGGAAGATCGAATTGCCGAGGGAATTCCGAGCGTAAGAACCTGCGCGTAAAAGTGCGCGTAGATCATACGAATACGAGCGTCAGTAATTCAGGGTCGTAGCGAACTGCCCAGTGCTCTGACAGTGAGTCATACTTAACCGCATTGAGCATCGATATCAACAACTTTTATGTCCCGATGTGCCGCGCACGCATTCGTGCCGGTCGTTAGATGGCATGAGCCTTGGGAAAAATAATGATCGGCGGAAATACTGACTTTCATTTGTGCTGAAATTTATGCAGGACGACGCTTTCGTTATAATTCCAGATATCGCTTCGAAACGTGCCGCGAAAGTTCAGGACGTAGTTGGAAATACTGCCGTTTATGCATTTTCAAAGTGAAATATCGCGCTTTCGCGATGCGACATATTTCGAAAGTGGCCCGCGCCGCGTATTTTTGCAGGAAGACCAGAGGATGCAGTCGTGTTTGCACGGAGTATGATTTTTTTTCGCAAATATTAGGAGCTATTTTCGTATCGACATCATCGCTATTTGCCGCGAGCGTAGATCACGCCGGACTTTATCCACGAACTTTATTCTCATCCTCCGAACGCTAATGATTCATGGAAACTGGCGCATTAGTAACCGGCAAGGATAACCACGAAATGTTTATTATGGGTATCGTCTCTGTTTACCGATTGATTCATCCAAAAATCACGGTCCACTATGGCGGAAGGTTTTTTCCTCCCGATGCTCCCAACTTCTGTCTCGATGGAGCCTTATTTCCTCTTTTTTCCCAATCTCTCGTTCGATAACCTTTCGTTTGACTTTTGAATTAATAGCAGAAGCGAAGAAATTGGCCAACTCTACTACACATTTGCGTAATCATTCCAACATTGCACGCTCGCAGCATATATCGGTAGATGATCGAAGAAAACGTCATGGCAGAGACGAAGATTTTTATCTCCCGAGTGTTCTCGTTTCCCGGTTATTTTCCAGCGAGCTGCTCGCTAAGGAACTCGGACGCAGGCCATCATTTCTACGCGCTAAATTCTTTTCGCACGTGTAAATCGCTGATGCATAATCCCAGCGCGACACGCGCCCGGCCTTTTTATTCGCATCTCGATTTATGACCGCGACTATGCTCCCGATTACCGAGCCGAGTAGGAATGCGCATAGTAAGCGACCATCGGAGTGTGTGATTAATCCCTCATTAAGCATTCAGGAGACGTGTACGATTCAATTTTCATCGCCGAGGAACATTGATCTTAACCCTGCAATTACTCGTGCGGATGACGCAACATCGGGATTCTCCTTCGAAAAAAAAATGAACTTGGCGCCGAACTTGGTGTAAAATTTAGGATATTTACTCTCGAAATTCGCGCAGAAGCATGATCGATGCCCCGACGAAGCACTCGTCGGGGACGATCGATACGGACGTCGCGCTCGCACACGGAATACCGATGATCCCGTGGCTTTTGCGGAATTTTTCGATCTGCTCGCCAAAATGACGTCACCGCCCGAAATTTCTGGCCCGGAGAATACGTCATTTATCACGTTTATGGGAGACGTATGGGTAAACGGTGACGCGTCTCTTAATGTCGTCTCGCGTAATATCCAGCGCCGATGACAATATAGCGGCATATAAGGCCTTGGGAACGCGAAAGAACTCAAGAGTGACTCTTTGGCGTAATCATAATAAACGTTTCTCTCTAAACATTAGTCATTGGCCTTGAAGGGATTTCCATTCTGCAGGTCGAACTGAATCATTAGGCATTCCTTCCCTGGTGGATGAGAAACGTGAGAGAATGCCCCGTTTAAGAACGTTGCATTAGACCGCAGGATTCGTACAAAAATTGGCTCATCGGCGGTGCCTCATCGGAGCATTCGCATAAAAATTGGCTCATCGACACGTCGATTATCTATCGCGCATCGAAACCTCACGCATGAGCGAATGTGATTCAATGTTTCCTTAGAAACTGAACAGCCGGAATTGGCTTTTGGTTTCGTGGGAGGAGAATCGAGAGCTGTTACACGGATCCTGCGTTATACGGGTATGTTTCGATACGCTCGCAGTGTATGATTCTATCACGAAGTTAATCGTTCTTAACGACGTCAAAGGCGCGCATAATCTTTATCGCGAGCGCGGAAGGTAGCATCGGGCGTTGATAAACCGTTGGTACCTCTCTGACTTCTTGAGAAAATTTTAAGAAAATTCGCGCAGGTCCATTTTTGGAGTATTTGCATCGTTATACCACGATATATGAATTATTAAATTGATCGATGTACTTTTTCTATGTGCACACCTTTACTTTCATGGATATTTAGAACATATCTAGATATGACGGAATCGTGACTTCTAGTCCCACCGTTAAGCATACCCACCGTCCTTACGCGAGCGTCGATACGTTACTCTCGATCCTTTCCAAAGACAAAGCCGGCCAGAACTCAGCGTACGATCGTAAATCCGAATTACATAACGGCACGTGTTCGCAATTTTTCCCCCCATCCTCGATCGAATTGGGATCAAGCATCTCCGGCCGGGGCACGGTAGAAATCCATCTTCGATCCTTCGGCAATTAACCGGCGTTACGTTAGTCATGTATTTACAAGCAAGTTGTGCGACAAGGTCGTCATAGGACGCCTTGGACCGTGCGTGCCGCTACGAATGCACGAAGCCCCGCGAAGTAGGAAGAGAGAAAAGCATACACACGCCGCGTGTGCTCGGCTACGTTCGTACGTCTCCGTCCGCGATTCGTCCGACGTCACAATACCGATGGCCAATCGTCGGCCCGCCTGATGACTCACCCGGTCGAGCCTCATGTAAACTCTCTCGTGCCGCCTAGCCAGCAGTCTCCCGCCAACAACCAAAAGGGCAAACGGCAGTTTTTCGACGTGTCGTACGCCGATAGTTTAAGAATCGCCACGAACCGACGAGCACGCCGATTCTCGGTATTCGCGATACCAATAGGGCATTCCTGCATCCCCTCGAGCCTGACACCGTCCGGCTACGTGCACCGCACTCTCGATCCAAGGCTCGTCCTGCAGGCCGTTTGCGTAATCAACCGCGACAGAGTGCGGACCTTTCGCAGGGTGATCACAGGATTACGATCCCCGCGCGTGTGTGTGTCAAATGGTGAGGTGAGGAAGCCGTCGCCTAGACAAACCGTGGAGGGAATCTTGCGCGGTACGGAGATGAGGATCAAGAAGGAAGCGCCCTGCCTCGTACTGAGGCTCGTGCCCTTGGAGAATCTCGAGCCTTGGGGTAAGCTTCATCCGGGTATTTCGCGATGATATCGCCGATTATGCCGGCCGGTTCGATCGGCATTCGCGGAACGGTGCTCCTCCTCGTTAGCCCCCGAGAACGCGGACGGTCCGGGCTCCTTGATAATTCCAGTGGCATTCCTTGACATCACCGATGCTCCACCGTGACTAAGATGTTCACGTCCGGAGGAACATCGGGGACCGGCTACGTGAGAGAGCATCGTCGAACGAGGCACGCGGCTCCGCTATAGTACGATCTCTCGCGATGACTCAGGCCAGGTCGTGGATTTAGGTGCAATGCGCGCTCGATGACTGCTTTCGTCCGGATCTCAGGAATCCTGGCTTTTCGGCCTCTGGCTGTCCGTGGGATTCTTTCCTTCGCTCTCTGGTAAGGCGAGCTCTCGACGTAATCGAGGGTTCTCAGCCTCGAGAAAGAATCTCGTGGGATGGTCCCCACGGTGATTTGCTGCTCGAGCGATGCTAGTCCGATTAAAGTACCGGTGCTCCTCGCGGAAGTCCACTCTTGCCACTTTCTTGGCACGATCGGTGCAGGACGAAAGTTGGTCAATGAGCGCGTACATCATTGACGGGCCTCGAGGGAACCGCGAGATAATGGACGACGTGCGGCCAGCGCTGCTCTCTGCGTCACGGATAACAGAAATGCATGCCATCTTTCGTACCGAGGTGGAATGTGGGTCACCTCATTTGGGTCATTATAACAATCGAGTTGATAAAACATGCGTGGATGCCGCTCAAAGGTCGTTGCTCCCGCCCCGCAGGTGCGCCGTAAACGTTCCTTTGTATCCCAGTTTCCGTACCATATGTAACCGAGTTTAGACAAACGGGAGATCGGTTTGGGGTAACAACCGTGATTTGGACGCTGTTACTAGAAACGCGCTGTCGGATTAATGCAACGATGAACTGATTTGAGTCTCTACTTTTATTCGTCATATTAAACCGCTTAGACTTTTCGTAGAGCCCTGACATCTATCGCATAGAGCAACTCGTACAATGCACAATGAAATCCTCCACTAGTCTGTACAAAAAGAAATCCGTGTGCTTTAAATACATTGTCAGCCACCGTTCTAGAGTTAGACCGCATCGATCTGTGTCACAGTTAATGCACGACACTGTTGCGTATCGCAATCCGGGTAGTGGAACTTATTTTCTTATCTTATGCCGTTTCCTGCGGAACAGCTCGAAACCGAGCAAAACGCGTAACGGATACCGATGCGTACTAACCCAGGAAAGGAGCGAGTGGAAATCATAAAGCAAGACATCCGGATTTGCCCAAGACGGAATAATTGCCGTGTGAAATCGATCGACCTTAGTTTCCAACGCTCAAAAACCGATGATCGATGTTCCGCGCGGTAGCCATTATTCCGACTTGTCTCTTCCGTACCTCGGGCGGTTCCAATTTCAGTCGAGCGTTGCGTAAATTAAGCGAACCCGCCGCGCGTTATACGATGCTAATGCATTCCATTCACGTTTGACGAAGTTACATTTCGTTCACAGCGCGAAGGGTACCAGCGGCGAAAAACACAAAGGCAAAGACCCGGCGTTTGCAGGCCGCTTATAATGGCCGGTATGTGACACCGCGACCCTGCTCTAAAATGGAACATTAACCAAATCGATTCCCGCGAGTCGAATACGACTTCCACGTCGATACGCGCCAACCGAGTTCGCGTGGAGCGGCTTGTCTCGTGAATTAGGCCA
Source organism: Ampulex compressa (assembly GCA_038496175.1). Taxonomy (NCBI): domain Eukaryota; kingdom Metazoa; phylum Arthropoda; class Insecta; order Hymenoptera; family Ampulicidae; genus Ampulex; species Ampulex compressa. The sequence goes on from JBCFXI010000268.1 coordinate 181,594, forward strand.
ATGGCCCGCACGCGTGAACAGCCTCTGTCACGATAATCACAACCTGTTAGGCTTAATCACCGTTCGAGCCGCCGATACGAATATGAATCGGATATCGAAAGCCGCGCTCGTTGGCTGGAAGATCCGCGATTTTCCTCGCCCGCGAGCGTTGCTCTTCCGATGAGCAATCGCGGATATACGAGGTTTTCCCTTTGGCGGTCGGTAACGAGGATGAATTTCCAGGGGATAATCGTTCTTCTGCTGCGTTCCGCGAACCTGTTTAGATCGAGAACAGACGCACCGAAAACACCGTTACGGACTGTGTCGTCCGCCGGCGAGTCTCGCACGCGCGGCTTTTAGCATCGTTGGCCTCATGAAAGAAACATCTCCGTGTAATTGCGCACGGAAGCGTACAGCTTGCGTGTGCGATAAGCAGAAAATCACGATGATTAGAAAAAACGTGCATAGGTAGGATTGACGTCAGTCCTCACGGGACGGTGTGCTGCGGCGCGGAGCAAGAAGTACCGTACATTGATAAGCGCTCGTATCGTTTCTATTGCTATCACATTCATGTTCCCCGTACAACCGCGCTCTGATCGGATAGAAATACGCTATAGGTTACTGTGTAATTATAGAAGCGTCAGGAGTGATTATATGGAATCTATCGAGACGCTTCGAATCCGCTATTTCGAGGCGGTCTTCCGTGGACCAGCGGTAATAATACACGGTACTTGGCATCGTGGGAATTCATTCGAACGAATATAATATCCAACACCATTACCACATAAGCGCATCGATTTAGCGATAAAAGAATAATCCGCGACCTCGATCCAATCGAAATACCGTCGATCCCAAATTTAGGAGATCCCTCACTTCTGCTAGTACAACAACCTCCTTTTATCGAGTCACAAAACAGGGGTGCGTTTCAACGCTGGCAGAACAAGGCGTTAACGAATGCCGGCCCTTGAATAGAAGGAAGATGCATGCTAAATTGGAGGAACTTTATTGAAATTCTACGAGGTACTTCAGCCCTATTACCAAGATCAACCTCCATAAACGCGTTTCCATCGAGTTAACGGAGAGCGGTGGTGCATCACAATGCCGGCCGGCTAAAGTGTTAAAGGAGGGTAATCCGGAAGAGGGGGTCCGAAAGGAAGTTTCGTTGCGGGCGCCGCGGAATAATCATTGGTCGCGACAGTTCGGGGTTGGTGGCCGTGTGGCGGAGAGTTGCGCCGTGGGGGCAGCAAGCGACGAGGGGCAGGAGGGGGGGGGGGGCAAGAGTGACTCATCGTTGAGCCAGGCCAGGCCTACGAGCTGCAGGTCAGGAGAGGAAGACACTTTTAGCCCACATTTCTTCATCGCCTCCTCTCCTCGGTCGCTCGCCGCTGTTTCTTTATTTTTGCGCCGGCCGTTTATTCCCGGGTTGTGCCCTCTTTTGCCCTATCTCCCCCCTCCTCCTCTGCCTCTCCGCCTGTATTGCTGGCCATCGTCGCGGGCCTAGGGAGGACCGGGCGTACGGAAGTGTAGTGAACCTGCTGCGCAAAAGGGTTTATTAGCTTCCCGAGCCTTGGAACGGCGGGAATGAATCACTGCATTCTCCCGGGGGATTCGAGGAGAGAATGGAATTTCTCTGGTATCGCTATTTCCATCCTTGCGCGTTTCACGGAACTCGAGAGTAACACCCCTGAGAGCCACGTCGCTTCCTTTGGCGACTTCGCTTGTACTTGAGGCTAGGACTGCTGGCCACTTTCCGGTGATATTTAAGTTAAATAAAAAAAGGGCGATAAAGGGTTGATAAATTTATATAGATTATATACAATCAAATTATGGGCAATCCTAGTGAATGCATAGTTGTGACGTTGTTCGGTTTTTCTAAGAAATGAGGAAGACATTTTGACTAGTTTGGTACTTGCAGCATTAATGGACGACGTATCACTCTATATTGTTAACATAGTTTGGTTAATCATATTATAATATATAGTACAAATTGTTTATATGCATCGTGGCAAAACGAATACGACACTGAACGTTTGGCAGTGTAGGTTAAGGTCAGGCAGAGATTTAAGGTGGATTCCAAAGAACCGTGTTTAGATTCTACGTGTTCTATGAAAGAATCCATAAGCGATGAGCGTTCAAAGTAGGATACTCAGCGTGGAAGTCCGAACTTTCATCCACCGCGCTAACACAGGCCTCGCTCTGTCATCCGCTTTTGTAGAAAGGAACGACTCAAGGAAGTTAAAGTACTTACGTGCCACTGACCCAGATGAAGTTGTAGAAGCGCCGCCCGACGTAAATCTGGGATAATTTTGTTCTACTTGTGCGCCCCGAGCTCGACGTTGTAAAGTCTCGCATAGCTTCGTGCTGCATTTAAAAGGCACGGAAATAGGCAAAAGCTAATAATTATATCGGTCATAGTCCGTGAAAAGCCCGTAATCGTCTAAATCATCGCTTTCATTATGTCGAACACTTTCGCTCAGCGATGCGAGTTATTCGAGCAAGTCAAAATAAACTTAGTGCCAGATTTCAATACAATTACTCATAAATCCCACGCAGAGCCTTTCATGATCGCTCAAACGCGAGTTTCATCAAAAACCATAATCGTACCTATCACACTTCAATACCTATAAACATAGCTAGTAATCAACAACTACAGGCGATATTTCGAGGTACATCTTCTACGAATAAACCACTTCAGTAATAATCGTTACTTTATCCTCGATCTAATGATAGCCGCTATTGCTGTTTGATATGTCAGTTCTTATCAGGTTGTAACTTTTTCTTCCAGGCGGACACAAGGAGTTCCACAGGCGGCATCGAGAGCTTTGCGAGGACACGCTCCTCCCGACAGGCGGTGCTGGACCGTCGACCGTAAGCGGTTGCCCCAGTCCCGGACCCGGCTGTCCGGTACTGAACCTATCCGGGCCGCCTACCCCTCAACCCGCGGACATCGACAGCCACCCTGCGTCGCGCGTCCTTCCCTTCCTTTACCTCGGAAACGGCAGAGATGCCGCCGACCTGCAGCTTCTTCGAGCCCTCGGCGCAACCAGAGTCCTGAACGTCACTTCGCAGCTGCCCGGATATCACGAGGAACGGGGAATCACGTACAGACAGATACCTGCATCCGATTCGGGACACCAGAATCTTAAGCAGTACTTCGAGGAAGCCTTCGACTTTATCGGTGAGTGTCCATCCGTGCTTGATCATTTGGCAGGTGTTTGGATAGTATGCGATCTGTTAAGACAAATAATATATTTATTTTACGTATTATTATTATTATTTTTGTATTATTATTTTTAAAGTATATTGTTGGAATAGTTTTGTGGAATGCATTCTCGTTGGCTTAACGTTTAATAGAGTTATAAAGTGGATAACATGCGGGTTATAAGCATCGAGCTTGCCCAATGAAAGTACTCGATCAAGCGACAGCTTATTATTTGTCAATTCGATTAAATTGGGGTAGTTTTATCCGTTTTCCGGTCGACGCCGATAATTGATAGCCTTGGGCCTCGATGATGAAATACAGGCGCACGTCAAATTGCAAGAAGTTCTCGTGTTTGCTCCGCTATGCGCGATCGCGAAGTTGCAATTGACTTCATAAAGTCCTGCCGTGGGAACACATAAATTGCCATTACGAGGATCATTGGTCAATCGAGACACGTGCTATTGGAGGCATTTTTCTTTTTTTTTGCGCGCGCGTATTGTTTATCAATGGCGTATCACAGGGTATATAATGGATATATTAATTAGAAAGCTACCAGGAAGAGGAAGCAACGATAATACGGATTGCTCAGGTTTGCTCGCGCTTAACGATACCTCTTTGTTGGCAATATGTAAATTAACGCGATTCATGTGGATGTCGGGGAATAACACCAGGCTGAAAGGCCTCGCTAATAATTCACAGCGAGACTAGAGAATGAGAGTACCTACAAAGAGACGTTGGCCTCTGTCGATGAGTAATTCTTTCGGCTCATTGGGTGTGTCCTCGAGCAATGATCGTCATTGCCATTTGTATCTGCCGGCGAGTAAGGCTGTGTGAGTACGCGGGAGTGTATGCGGGCGATTATTCACTGTTCGAAGCCCGGAGAGAAATCCGCGGCGTTTAATCTACGACGACTAAGGAGAATCATCAATCGTTGGACTATCAGCCGGGAATATTTATACTCTCCCCGCGCTTTCTTCATTTTAATTTCCCCGAAGCATGCGCCGCCTCTCACTCTGGGCCGCGGCCTTTTAATTTACTATCCCCTGATTATGATTTGTTGCCTACGATTTTACATCGAGCGGACGTGATAATGCGCGATTACGTCGCCTCACGTCGTGGCGCGCACGAGGTATCGATTTTTGAGCGCGATACCTCCGTGCGTCTGCACACGCTTGGAAAATAACAAAGCAGGGGTTCTTCGTGGAAAACGGTTGCGATTCCCTTCACGGTTCCCAAGGAAGGCTTCTGAAGAGGGTCGTCTTAACGGCCGGGCCTCGAAAGCTCCCCTTATTTCGCGGAACAAGGGGACCGTGGGGGAATCGAGAGATGGATCCTCCAGCTTGTTGATGCATCGTCGTTATTTACCGCATCTGAATTCGTTTGATGACGCAGTAGAGTACAGTACGTCTCCACCAACTTGAGTTTGGGAAGTCTGTTACTGTACTTCGCGAATCCTTCGAGTACTTCGGCATTATCGATATCGGTAGTGTTCCATTACTAAAACTTACATACTTACGATTATTTCATTATTTTATCAGAAGAATTGTAACGCAATAGTTATGTTTATATCAAATAAAATTAGCTTAATTTATTTTTTTAAATTAAAGATAATTTTCTGGTAAAGTCTCTTTAGTAAAGGAAATTTCATTATATATTTTAGATAATTGGGTTTATAATTAAATTTTTTCTAATATCAGTTTAGCGTTGTGTATATTCTCTGCGATCGAAATGTAGCTTGAAAAGGACCACCAGTGGTCGAAAGGTCGCCATAATTTAGCACCACATACTAGCCCGTACACCGAAGAGAATAAGAAACTGAGCTCATTGAACGAGCGAGAAATATTCTTTCAAATCACTAAAACTTACACTAATCACATAGCAAACGTCACAATCATCTTGCATTATCGTTAAACCTCGCATTAATGAGATCCGTCTCCGGTAACTCCAATAAATTACCAAGAGCTGCAACGAACAACGTTGCAGATACAACGTTCTCCCAGTATAACCAAAGACCGCTCGACATAGATCCACATACATTCTTCATAAGCGTAATTATTAAACACGCGGAAGTCTATAGCATCTCCCCTTCGAGCACAAAAAACCCAGAAGGTACATTTACCTCGCGCCCCTTAAGAACCCATTTATTAATCCTTCGGCGTAACGGGTCAAAAAGAGCGCCTTAACGGTTCGGAGGCCGAAAGTGCCCTTTATTTCGCAGTGTCGAGAAGGGGGGCCGTCGTGGAAGAGCGAGTGTTCGCCCTGGTTCTTTGACGGTTGGCCAGGTACAGCATTCCACCAGTTGCACATTCGAAAGAGGGGTCCTGCCCCGTGGCCCGACGTACCCTTACGCGCTCTCACACGAAAGCCCGCCTCCAGCGTGTACGTGCACACGCTGTTCTTTGCCAATGTCCGTGATCTCGATGCACATACACACATATATAGGATGTACCTACACAAAAGCGATGCGCCATACCAGGCTTCACAATAAACACGGACCGACGACACGGACGATGAGGAACCCCGTATGGGGACCGTGAAGGGGGTTCACGGGTGTGCACGCATGTGAGTCATGGTTTCATGAATGGAAGCCTTTCGTCTTCTGGTCTCCGCATGGTGAATGGTCCACCGGAAACGGCTGGTTACACCCTGTTTCCGTTATACCGAACTGCCTCGCGTAACCCGGCGGAGCCACCACGGCTGGCGAGGCATGCCGGGAGAAAAATGGGCGGATGCCGGAGTTGCAATCGAGGATAATTATGATTTACGTCGTGGCCGGCTCTGTACGTCATTAATTTCGCACGTACACTCCGTGTGCATTACGATACGCTGATTTGATAATTGGCGGGACACGCTTTGGGGGTTACTTGGAATGGAAGGAGAGCGAAGGTTATGTCGTCTCTAAGGCTGATTGCTCCAAAGGGATTTGGTATTGTTTTTTGATCACACTAGATCGTGATTATGTGGGATTGATTATTGTCTTGGCTTTTCTTACGGCTTTCCCTTAATCGCGTTGTACCTAAATCGTGTATTATCGAGGTTGCATTGCCGGGGTGTAAAGACCGTTGAGATATGGCACCCCTCCTGTTTACACTCCTAAACCACTGCCCACGTGATATACGGGCCCCGAGGAATTATCGAATTAACTTAATTTAAATATCACGAACAGATTCCTGGGTGCAGCTGCTGAACGTAACCGAGTCGCGGGGGTAAAGTGGCCTTTCGATTATCTAAAATCAAGTGCCGCGTTCGTTATGGCCACAGGTGCCGCGCGATATGTAATTTCCTGCCGCATTATGCACACATCCACCTTGCCTAGCCCCGATGCCACCCTTTTGCGGGAAACGCGCCCCCTTCGTCCGTCCGTTTTTAACGTAAAAATGCCTTGACTCATTCTTAGATATCCTCCCGCGCGCCCGCGTCTGTCCTTATCGCCGGGTACGTTACGAAGTTTACAATCTTGCTACGCAATCGCCGTTATTTTTACATGCCCCGTAGCTGAAGATAATCTTCGAGAACGCACCTGTTACACACGAACATTATCTTTGACAGCGAGAGCGTCTGTTTGCCGTCTTCTTTTTTGCTCCTTTCTTTTTCCTTTTTTTGCACCAGTTTGTTGGAGTATCGATAAATTTCCTTTCATTGCTTCTCTCTCGTATTCACTCTCTCTCTTTCTCTCTCTCTCACTTTCGAGTTTACTCGTCTCTCCCTCCATCTGTCTATTCGTCACTTGTGACTCATACCAGATGCCAGCTCGCAAGTCTGCCTGCGCGGTTCGTTTTCACACGCACGACGTGTCGGCGCGTTGCGGGTGTTGGTAGGGGCCAAAGCACCCCTTATCGGTACGACTATTGCGTACCTAAACTGCTATTATGCGGCCCTCGATGTGCCCCCGGATAAGATTTGTCCCGCTCCTTACTTCCACACTGGGATTTACTTTAAACTACCAACGTGCCCGGCCGGATGAAAATTAACGATGCCGATATGGGAATTTGTCCGATAACATCGTGGAATGTCGAGCCTTCCGTCCTTCTAGATTACCAAGGGGGAGAACAGAAATTGGAGGATTGGAAGAGAGGCATTGATTTAAGTGGTCTATATATCCGATGATCGATCGATAATGATGGGAGCATATCGAGGGGCGAATCGTTTTTGGAAATTGGTCGGAGAGCTATATTCGTACCGTAACTGGAGAGGTACGGATGAAACGGAAAGTGTCCATGAACGAAGCGTTACGAGAACGCACTGAACCAGTGCGTCGCGACCACGTAATAAGCCAATAAAGTCATTTCACGTACAAATAGAATAGGCCTAACACGTGCATTTAGCTTCCCTTTAACTCCCGGAAAGCCATGCGGGCTTTTACGAGCGTTCTACTTCTAATTTAATCGTATGCTTCCGCACGGGTTTATATTAAACGCAATATTAACATACAATACGATCGTAGATCCATCAAACTTTATAAATATGTAAATAACAGCAGATTTATGGCGCGTACATTATCCGACTTTCAGTACCTTAATATCAGAACTGTCAAAGCGGTTATTCATTCGAAAGGAAAAAGATAAAATTGCTCTACTTTTGCAACGGTGCATTTTCCATAATTTTTCGCAATTCCGTTCCGGCATGTAGATGATCATATATCGATCTATTGACATTTTTCTTTCTCATCGAGCAAATATTGACGATTCGGTATGAAAAATGAATGGTACATATTTATACTATTACAATACATATATTTTGCGAAGAGTTCCTGGTGTCGATACCAGCGATGGAACTCAGTCGCGCGCGTCGTTTGTTTCTTGACGTATGAAAAATGTGTGTTCCTTTTTTTTTTTTATCGACATATGTGCACGCACACACACGCACCGCGTCGGGGCACGCGCACCCGTTGACGATTCTCGTATGTCGGCACGTCGTAATACGCCGTGTAGGATCCGGGCTCTGCAGTGACTCACTGGCGATACGATAGCGTCCCCCATATTACGTAACCGAATCGCCTGTTTGGGTTACACGACTGGTTTGTTGGCCCGTTTACAACGCGATCTCGCGTCACCCAGGCTAACGCGCCCGGATGGGAAGCGCGCCGTTCATTCTTCTCGTAAATCACCCTCACCTGAAATCCTCAATGATGTACTTTCGAACCCGGATGACCCCTCCCTCTTCCCCGTAGATCGGGAATTACACGCACAAATGCCAGCATCGAGTTACTCGAGATTAGGCAGGATCGATCGAGTAGATATTAGACGTTAGAATGCATTATAAGCTCTTCTATACCTCACGATCATCTCGTTGCTCATCTCTAGCTATAAGAACTAATGAATTATTTGATCATTACCTACCCTCGTGGTGTCTATTACTTCTTAAATGGGTAATATTAAAAGCTTGAGTATTATGTCAGAAGTCGTTTGCCCAGTTAAATAATAGACGCGAGCTATGATTAGAAAATAGTATCACCGTTTCTCGTGTCCTCGATGGCTAGCCATCGATCTCACGATCCAAGCGTATATTCCTCAGTCTCACCGAGCGGTTATCGCTCCATCGTCGAATATTCCCTTGGCGTGTCGCGAATAACGAGAGATTCATCTTTGGGTTACAGAGGAAGCCCGGAAAGCTGGCAGTAGCGTGCTGGTCCACTGTCAGGCCGGAGTCTCGCGCAGCGCGACGATCGCGATCGCATACATAATGCGGCACAAGGGCCTGTCGATGGTCGAGGCGTACAAACTCGTGAAGAACGCGCGGCCCATCATCAGCCCCAACCTGAACTTCATGGGCCAGCTGCTGGAGCTGGAGCAGGGCCTGAGGGCGTCCGGTGGCGTGGCCACGAGCCCCGAGGAGCCTAAGGGCTGCCACCAATGCCGCTGGAGCCACCAGCAGAACAGCGAGGAGGTCACTTCCGGTTGCAGCGTCTGAGGCGCGCCTCTGGGATTCCTTACAGCCGAGAAACGACGAGGATGGCGAAGACGACGAAAGGAGCTCGTCGACGAGATCGTTCGGCCGCCGGGAGACACACAACTCTACATATCCTATATTCGTGCGAACGTTCTTCCTGGTTCTCCCGCGAGGAACACGGATTTACCTTTTGCTACGTGCCTTGGCGATCGCCCCCGTAACGGGAAAGGCTGATTTACAGACAGTTTACTTATATAACGACTAACTTATTGAGCGTGCGAGAGCCGACGCGGACGGAGAGGAGGACGTTATAAGAGGCGGAGAAGTCGGAATAGGCGTCCTCGCCTTTCGCGAGGACTCGTCGCCGGTGGAGGAGGCGACGCTCTCGGTCGGTCCTCGCTATTCGTGATTCTCGATCGAGTCACGGCCACGCGGAGATCGCTCGAAGATCAATAGGCGCTGATTGCGGTTCCCGACGATCATCGCGCGCCGATCGTCGCCCTCGATGGGCGGACGGACGAGACATGGCCCTCGGATGTTCGTCGCGCTTCGACCAAATCCCTTGACTCGGTCGCGTCGCGCGTTGACCTCGATCCTTAATAGCCGTTATGCGCTGATTGCAGCCTTCGTTGCGCGCCGACAGCATCCTTCGACGGTGCGCTTTGCGCATCGTACTACGGCTCCCCCCTCCCCAACGTCGTAGCAACGGACGGAACTGTCGAGCCAAACTCGTCTGCCTCGGATCGTTTTTCGTGCGCAGGCTGCTCGTGGGAATTCACACAATGGCCGCGACTCTAACCGCGTGCACGATCGTCTCGAGGATCGTAGATTCAGAGTGTGTTGGATCGTCACGTAACACGTCGTTAAAGCGAATCGCCGTTGACAAACCTCGTCCGCGGTCCTCCCGGATTATTTATTACCAAGAGGAGGGTCTCGTGCGGCAGACGAGCCTGTACTTACGAGACAGCGTTCCGTGATGTCCTGGTACAAAATATCTGATATACCGCGTGTAGATACATACTGGAAATATGGTGCTGCGCGTCCGCATACCTGTACATTCATCGCAGATTCATTGCATGTATTTACGTATATTCATATGTGCATACAAATATGTATATTATACCGACGCACGACTTTCCGCGATGCAGGGACGATGGTCTCGATTCGACCTGAGCTCTCGAGGGCTGTCCCTTCGTCGCGGCGATATTACGCTGCGTTTCCTTGCCTCGCGCTTGGGTTATCATTTCGAACGTTCTCGACCGAGGGAGGCGTCAGTATTTGCTGGTCCCTCGTAATTCCACCGCCTGGGATATTGGCCGCACGAAGGCATTGCTCCCGATGCCGTTCGAACGATCGCGACTTGTGTTCGACTAACAGATTTTCGAATAAGACGATTTTCCCGCCGAGACTTGCGAGACGAACGACGGAGATGGCGCATGCGCGAATGAAGAATGGCGCGAAGGGCGCGATGGTCGAGACTATTAATAAGAGCTACGTTTGCGTTTTGCGTTTTGCCTATTTGTATCTGTATTCGTATGCTACATACTTTGATAGCGAGGTGGTTTATATTTGATAAATAATATATCGCTAACTGGAGATAGCTTAGCCGTTAAGCACCCTAGCATTTAAGGATCTGGTTGAGATCCAACCATCGTGATCTAGTCGTTTGTTGGGATAATGATACGTGCGATTAAGATGCGGAGAGACGCGAACGGGGCGGCCGTAGCGCCGCCTTCGTTTCGTTGATGACCGAAAGTCGGGTAGACGAAGTCCCTCTCGCGTGTCGGAGAAAATACGCCGCGCGGACTTTTTTTTTTCGATCGAGCCTTTTTCCGCGCCTGGCCGTCGGGCGTATTCGTATCGTTCCCCCTTCTCATTAATTTTACAGGAATGTACGCATAAAATAAATTCAAGGAGGTTTTAAACTAAGGATTCCGATCATCCCGATCGATATGTATTCTATACACGAAAGGTAATCTCCCCCCACCCCCCATCGTTTCTAATGTATACACGCGTAATAATCTAGGCTGTATGTCCCGCGTAATGGAGGATATCAATAATGCCAAATATTTATTTACGAACCGACCGTTTTATTATTTTTATAATAAACTGATAACACGCATCGAAATCTCCAAATTCACTGAGCCGTAAGACGAGTGGACTCCGGGAATAGACGTCAACCGTGACTCCGAGACGCGCCTTAAAACGTACTTTGCACGCATCGTTCGAGGTACGTGCCTTAAAACAACGGCCTAGAGAGGATAAATAAAATGGAATCGAAACGACGACGAGCTATAATGGTCAATGCGCGATACGATGGGCCGCCGAATGAAAATCCAACAACGATGACAATCCTGCTGTCGGGGACGGATCGTGCAGCCATTCAGAATCGCTTACCGATGCGCCTTTGCCGAAACCGAGTCAACCGCTGACAATAAATCGATGAAACCTATATTGTAACGAATTCAGGATAACGAAACTGCAAGTTCCTTCGACTTCATCTCTAATTCTCTCGAAACGGTACATATCAAGAAAACGTCGCCTTTTTCGTGGATAAAGGAAGATTGCGCTGAAGTGCCGGGGTACAGAACGACCGAACCCAAAAATTCGGCTCGATTCTCGCGTGCCCCGATCGTTCGGAGTGCTTGTGAGCCCTGTAGGAAGTACGAGTTGTAAATAAAGGTCGCGAAAGGCGGTGAAAGGGGAAATGACGGGGCATAAATGATCTTGGAAGGGAAACTCGAGAAGCCGAAAATCATAGCCTGCGGATTCTGAATAGAGAGAAAGAGAACCATGAGCGTAGTACCTGTTGCATCGTAAGGATGTATGTATGTAGTGCTTTACGAGCCGCAGAATAACGTCAGCGATAATGCGTTACGTCGAAGCGCCGCGAATCTTCGAGGCCCGACACTCTGTCATTCTTCTATTGCCCTCCTGTGGTGCATATGCATATGTACACTCACACGCGCGCACTACTCTTCGACGTATCCCCAGTTTATTGCCGATGTCCTTCTGCATCCGTATGCACATGTTAAGATTTGCTTGCACTATGCGACATTAAAATAGCGTGTAAAACTCGCGGCACGTACACTTTAGGATGGGTATGCACCGTGACGAAGAAAATCCCCCCCCCTCTACGATCGGATCCCAACGATTTTTTGTAATGTACAGCTACGTGTAGTGATTAATAGAGTTAGCGTACAGTGTAATTATCCGTACGTGCGTGCAAGTATTGTATTATATCAAAATTTATTTAGTTATTTTATGAATAAAAATGCAAATTGTAAGTTTACACTCGGTTCCCTCTGTGTTGTGTGTACACAACGCTTCCTTGAGCTTAGATATTAATCCATGTTTATTGGCGGTTTTTTTTCTTTCTATTACACGTGTTACGTACGGTGATAATGCGATCGCGGGTTCGTGCTACAAAGTCGGAATTCGCTGTGGTTAAAATATAGAAACTCTGAGGCTAGTTGCTCGAGTACAATTCGGGTTGTTTCGGTAAGGTTTATTCGCCTGTTGATATTCGGTACTCGGAGTTCTTAAACAGATCGACCAATTCGCCTATCGGACATTCGTCAGCCTATGCTGGATATTACTTCGACTTATATTGAAGTCAATTTCTACGACTTGTTCAGATCGAATAGATCGGAGGAAGTAGCGTAATTCACTACTGCGGATTTATTTAAGAACATAATAAACTACAAAGGTTCCCTCGGCTTCGTACGAGCCGAAATACAAGTGGGAGAAATTGACTCGATAGGTCCCTAAAAAGATGGTAGGAATAAACAAAACACATTTACATACTTTAACGCAGCTCATTGTTCGGACTTACGTGACGAATAAAAATATAATGATTGTGCATATGATGAAATACCTAACTACAAATTCGGCATCGTAAATTTTCTCACTCCCGTTCTCCCACATGCACAATTTACTCTCACATTCTCAGTCTCCTGCTTCCTAATTATGTACGCTTTGCTGTAAGTAAATAGTAAGTAGTAGTAAAAACTAATATTAACTAAAGGTCACGCCGAGCGATGAGCTTTCTTCTCCTCGGACGTGACCCTTTATACAATTAGATTTCATTTTCCTTCGTATCATTTCACAATATAAACTATGCCTCCCTCAACCGCAAGTTTGTAATTTCGATCGGATGCACTGTTGCCGCCATCGGATTCTTCGCCTCTGTCATCTTATTTACGCCTGGATATTCGCGCGAAATCGAGCATCGTCGGGCGCTCGATCGACTTTGTTCTTACTGTAGCGACCTTAGATTAGACTCTACGCCCTGCAATCTACGGTCCTGACGGGTAAAAAGGATTTACACGAGACCCCCTACTGCATCGAGCATCGACGACATCCATTTACGTATAAAATAGACGACAGTCTGGGATTAAATCGGGCACTGCGCAACAGTGACAACAGTTCTGCACCACACGAAGCATAAATTTGTCTGCCCTCGCCACTTGCTTCTCTAATAGCGGCGGTGACGCAACGAGAAATTGGAGCACCTCTTCCATTAAATTATTTCGTGAAAAACATACTCGATTCAACTTATCATGCAAGATTAGATATCAACAATGAAGACATAAAAGATATCTGCTATATAATAGAATTCATAACCGAAGCGCTATAAACGAAGCAGATAACTTATACCGTACGATGGCCTATCGCGTCCTGCAAAAGTGTCATATAAGAGACAATTTAACTATATCTAGACTGCACAACTTACCCTGATACTCTGGAGCTTAGACCATAAGTAAATTGAAAAATTCGCTCTGCTATGCTCTTTTTTTTCTTTTTTTCTTTCTTTTTAACTAGTATTAATAAGTCATTTCGCAACCAACGTAAACATTATATATAGTTTGTTAACCGCTGATCAATGATTGCTATAACAATTGTAGATTTGACAAAACATGGAGTGTATCGTCGGGAGTGGGTTTTAGTTGCTCGCCAAAGCTGCCATTGCGCGAATTAACGCGGCGTTCTCTTCTCGAAGCCGCTCGCGTTCTATAGCCATTTCATGCTGCTGCTGAAGGAGGCGCGCTTCGAGTGCCATTATTTTATGATCTCGATCTTCCAGAAGAGACAATAATCTTCTGTTCTCCTCTTGTGCTCGTTCTATTAACTGAAAAATCGTTTGGATCGTCGTTTAGTACCATCCATATGATCGACTTTTATCTCTGCCTTCTTGCTAAGTATATGTCTGTACTTAAAAAAATATCGGACCATTTTCTGCTGTTTCTTACCTCATGTGGATTATCTCCCGTTGGTGTGGGCAATCTTGGTCTACTCGCGGTAGTCAGCGATGTCTGCGGCTCATGATTACCGTGGTCCGACTGATTGACGCCGTCAGACTGATTCAGTGAGTCAAATTCTTCATCGTCGGCTTCCAAATCGGAATGACTAAAATTCAAGCACCGTTTACCACATATTAATAAGCGCAATGCGTGCAGCAGCTTTACGGTGTCTACGAGATTACATTAGGCACGACCCTTGGTATATACGTCCAATACGGAAAAGCGTGTGTGATTTTAACGAGTACACTTTTTGTTTTATAATATGCAGATAGCAAGGTCAAAGAGCCGAGGATTCGGATATCGACAGTCCGTAATAATGACCACGCCAGATTTCTGTATGCTTAGGCTAATTGAAAATGGGAAAACACTTACGTATTTGTTACATTATGCAGGCTCGCATTTTAGAGAGTCTACTAGCTCTACCGTACTTCGTACAGGTCGTGCCTAATTGTACCCTCTTTGCGTACAGTAGTGCACTTACCAACTGTGCCTATTTACACATGACCTGTATGAAGTACGGTAATGCCTAAAAAGCAGCAGCAGTTTATTACAGATAACTACTGAAATTTAATGAAGCTCTAGATTTACTATCGTAAATTATGAACGATTTGTACCTTTTGTTTCGCCTTTGAGTGTACGTTTTTGCTGTCCGTTCCTGAAACACGTGGAATTTAATGTGTACATATAAGTACTTACATAAATGACATTAGAAGTACACGATCGGAGTAAGAGACGGCGCATTATTGTCAATAAAATGCGGATACAGCCGTAGATAAAAAAAAGTACAGCGAAGTTCAAATTATTTGAACTTACTTCTATGAGTTCATGATCAAGGAACTCATTGTGATGCGTGTTGTGTTTAGTTTCAAGACAAGTACCACTAAGCTCTTCCTCATCTTCTCCTGTACTACCTCCTGTGCTCTGTAGAATTAAGTTGCTAACAAAATTATACTGCGGCATTAAGAAATTTTATTTCGCTCCATTACTATTCAGAATAATCGAATAATCAATCACGATTTAGATTTGGCCTATAATATCAGTTAAAGAGTGGTTCTCTAACCTTGTCACAGAGGTATACATTTAAAACGTCGTACTTTTAGAAAAAAATGTATGTTACATTTAAAAAGCAAACAGAAGCCATAATAAATTTCCTAACAGAATTTAAGATCTTTCCTCAAGCTTAAGAGGAACATCACGCTGAACCGGTCGAATTTGAGGACCTTAATTCAGTTTCAAATATTAACAAACCTCTGTTGATGGCAAATGTACAACTCCTGTGCTTCGTCGTTTTTCTCTAAGTTTCCGTCTATCGCGTTGCTGCTTTCCCTTGTTTATATGCGTTGGCCTGTGCAAACAGGATACGACACTACAGACACTAGAACCAGATCCAGAAAGCATTAGCAAATTACATAAAGTTCTAATATGTATCTATCGGCTAGCAGGTGATACTCCAACACAAGATATCTTTGATTCCACATAAACAAGGAATTTAAGTGGCAACATACTGACTGCTTACCGGCCAGTCACTCTTTTATCTTGTTTCCTCATCACGGGTTTATTTTGTTGGCCATCGTGCTCCGGTGGAAGCACATTGTTTGAGCTGGAATCGCATACTCCTTGCGACTCTTCTACGTCCGGTGCACTTTCTGTAAACAAACAAAGGGAGGAACATTCGCAGATATATATATGCATTGTCCACGTGCATTTTTAAACTTCGCATCGTTTATATGCCAGTAGGCGATCGGCAGACAATTACTTTGAAAAGTTATGGAAGATGCATCTCCCGTTCGCGGCGGTCCAACACGAGTGCGTGCTGTGCGAATTCTTGATCTTCTCGATGTGAATTCAAAATCATTGTCAAAATCCTCTTGGCTGACGGAGCTTGACGCCATGCCGGTAACGTCACTGTAATAGAAAATTAACAATGAGTTAAGTTGGATATTGGCAACTGCCAGCGCAAATGTGCAAAACAAGGTAAAAAGGGCTCTTACAAAAAATACCTGGACATCTGAACAAAGGGGTAGGTGGTGGTGTGCGATACCTGTGGTAGACCAGCACAAAACTTGGAGGCCAAAAAGCGAGTGCTTGATTAGGTTGTCTAAAGGAAAGTCGTTAAGCATAAAACGCTTTAACTACGAATGAGTGCGTGTGCAAGAAATGGTAAGTATAACTTTAATAAAAAAAAACGGTGATTAACAGTCTCGTAGTCACCTGTCGCTGTGAGTAGGCTTCACCTAGTTCCACTGCCAGTACTGTGACTCACTACCAACCTATGTAGGATTGACAGCTGTCAACCATTGAAACATCCATAAACACGTATGGCCCGCAACGATTACATAGTACAAAGATAGATAGACATATTGATCGTCGATGCACCCGAACTAAGTTCCGTTTTCATTGCATCTGCGGATACTCGCACTATACCATTGCCACACGCTGAACCAAAAATTTCACTATGTCGTTGCACCTTCCTGGTAAAAAAAAGAACTTCCTTATCGGAAATGGACGCGTCGTTATCAAAGATTTAAACTTTTTCGAGGCTTGGCGGGCCATTAAAAATGTGCAAATGCGATCACGCCATATTTCAACGGTGTCCTACTAGTGGCAGAAATATGTTGTATTATTTTTAAAATGCCAACGGTGTAGAATCGCGTTTAGTCCGACGCAAAAAGTGTAATAAATCGTTGCTCATAAACTTTGACGTTTTAAGCACGTGTGAGGCCGACACGTGTGCTCGTTACTAAGCAACCAATTAGCATCACATTGTACTGAGCAAACTTGTAAGAATTTCGTTTAGCTCCTCGACATGACTTAATTCTATTTAACAATGACGGATGATGTGCGGCCTGAAGTCATAAAGAAAACGCAGGATCTTCTTGGGAAATATTTTAAAAAACCACCGCTTACCGAAAAACTACTGAAAAAGCCACCGTTCAGATTTCTTCATGATATTATATCAGCTGTAAAGTATATTACACTTTGGAACATATCTCAGTGTTTTTTGCGCATTTTTTACTGTGCATGCAGTACATGATGCACAGTGATTTTTGAATATATGTGGATTATAGAAGATGAAATTTTGTAGGTCATAAGGGAAACTGGCTTTCTGGAAGGTTTGTTCACGGAGGAAGAATTACATTCTGAAAACATAAAAGATAAAGAGGGAAAATTGGCTTATCTAACGAAGCTCATAGACGTCGTTAGTGAGTATTTATACTTATATTTATTTTCTGCATATCTTAGATGTTTTTACATCATTTTCATTATCTATGCTGTATTATAATTTCAGAATTAATTTCTGGAAGTAACTTAACTGTCAGAGCTAGTAAGATTATATCGGGCCAAGAGCCAACAAAGACAAATGAGCTATTACAAGCTATTGGAAAGGCTCTCGATAAAAAGGTATGTTCATTTTATGACCAAGGATGATGCAAATGTACAATGTGCGCAAATTTTGAAACAGGTCAGCAGTGTTGAAGCGATAGAGCATTACAAAAAGAATTTAGAGAAGAAGACCAAATCTAAAACCAAACCAACATCCAAGGATGAAGCTAAGAAGAGTACAAGGCAGCCATCTCAAACAAGAAAAACAGAGAAGGAAAAATCTACTGTGGAACAGAAGAGAAGATCTTCGACTTCAGGAAAAATAGTGAATAACGATGCAGAAAATGAAAAACCAAATAGACATCACACAGAAAAGGAAATAAACGAAAATGGAACTCCCAACAAGAATACAGAAATTATAGATACTTCACCAGCTGAGGTAGGATACAGTATAGGCGTAATTTACAAGCTGATTTTTAACATCTCTTACAAAAATGTTAAATCCAAATTATGTAAAATTTTACCCATAGCCAGTACAAGAAAGAGCTCCATCATCTCAAAAAAGAAAGAATTCTTCGTCTGGTAAAATAAAGCAAAATGCTCTGCCCTCCGCATCTTCTTCCGAATCGCGCAAAATAAATTCTTTAGCAAGAAGTTCGAGTTCGGACAAAAAGCTGGAGGAACATGTTCGACGAAGGAACTCTGCAAGTAAATTAAAAGAATCATCGCAGGTTATAGAAAACATAGCTGAGAAAGAAGTTTTAGACATATCAGATGCATTGACACATACCACAGATTTACAAAAGGATAAAATAGATATAAACCGCGATGGAAACGAAATAACCAAAAATGTGTCACCAAGTAATGAACCACTTCAACAAAGTGTAAATAATCATCCACCATCAGAATATACAAATGCTTTATCAGACATTAACGAGCCAAGGTAATTGTGCAATTTACGTAAGTTTGAATATAAAAAAAAATGATTGGAATTTGGGGTTTTTAGTACTTCGCAACAAAATGTATCTAGACCAAGAACATCTTTACGGCCACCATCTGCTAGACCGATAAGTGGTAGACCAGCCGCACCTAGGATGAGGGCAAAACCAGAGCTAATCGTCAATGAAGAAATAGTGTAAGGACAGTGCAATGTTAGCTTTAGAAAATACATTTCTAAAGATTCTATTCTTCTTCCAGCACTCCTGTTGGAAGCATTAACGTTATAATAGAAAATTCGGATGGTAAGGACGACGATGATGCGGAGGACATGGTGGTCATGGAAACTAGGGGTAGTAGTGATTCCCTGGACAATACTTCTTATAAAATGGACAGTCAATTAACGCAGGAACATGGTCATCTTGTAGCTCAGATATTGGAAACCCAAAAGGAATTAGTCAATAATGATAATGTGGACGTTTTACCAAAGAAAGTGGATATTGTAAGGAAGTTTGTTGATGTTTAATACAACTGTTGAGGCCTGTCCTTGGCAGCGAATAAGTAGTAAATACGTATAAAAATATATAAATGTTTTTGCAGGAATGGGATATCGGATCTAAACGTGACCGTGAAGTGGTAATTAAAGAGGTCGACAAATTGCGCAGCACGATACAGACTTTAACTCGTGCAACGAATCCGTTGGGAAAATTATTTGATTATCTGCAGGTGTGTCGTATGTTCTTTCTTTTTTATTTATAGTTGTAGATTTTTTAATAGCACACGCAAAATTGAAAATGTTCTTTTTACTATTACATTATGAAATTTCTAATGCAGGAGGATGTAGAGATGATGCAAAAGGAATTATTAGATTGGCAAAATCAGTACTCTCAGTTAAACAAAGAACTGGAAAGAGAACAGATGTTTGTATAATAAAAATAACTTATAAAGCACATTTTATATTTCTGATTAAATATTTCATATGTAATGGTTTATATATTTTTACCAGGCAAACACAGGAAGTTATAGAGCCCATGAAGGAAACTTTGAAAGAAATCGATATCAATATGAAAATTCAATTGGATAAGATATGTCAAGCAAAGTCGCAGATAATGAAAAATGACCAGAAGATACAGCGCTTATTAAATGGCCACGTGTGAACAAAGCTTCTCTTTTCTGCGTTATGTTTTGTAAATAGATGTAGAAAAACACCAGGATATACGTTATGTATGTTACTTGAATATATACATTTTAATTGTTGTTAAAAAACGTAATGTATAATAGCGAAAGTGTTATACGCATTTGATATTTATTTACAGTACTTTATGGACAATGGCATTTAAGTGTAATGTACATAAAGTAATGAAATATAAGTGTAACTGATATATATATAAAATATTTTTGGTGTTTCAGAGTTTTCGTCAGCATGTCTCTATATATTAGCTCATTAAATTTAAAATTAGAACGCAATGGTCATACCTAATCGAAAATGAAGGTACAAAAATTTTCACTTACATGAACTTATAGTTCATATATCTTACGTAGGTTTGTGACTTCCTCGTCAGATTTGTTTTCTGTTGTTTTGCAATACTCAAACAGAACATTTAAGCCTGAAAATATTTCAATTATTATTTCGTATAAAATATTATTAATTAATATATAAATCGCAAATATTTTATGCATACCTTCTTTATCAGAATTGCTAAGAAACAAAATTAATGCTCTGAATCTTTTGACCTGCGAAAGGTCTTGTAAAAACGATGATACTTCCACTTTTTGTTTTATGAACTCTGTTTTTAAAATTGTTACTATATCAGAAAAGACGTCAGATTCCATAGAGTCTTGAAATATTTTGGGTAAACTGCCTACTGGTAATTGCTAAAAAACGTTATTTGTTAGAGAGTGTATATATGTGTGTGTGTGTAATTTGAATTATATTTGTATCAATATCATGCAATACCTTTAAATATTTATAACGAAATTCGCATGACTTATTTCTTCTCCAATCCATAATGAACTGTACAGCAGTTTTTGGAACAGGTGGAATTTGAGCAATATCTTTAGATGATGCAGAAATTTGTTCAATACTTTCTTTAGGAACCTGAATATTTGTAGTCTGTGACGATTCTACATGCTCATTATCTGCTTCTACTTTTTCTTCCACATTTTCTATATGTTTCATGAAATCAAATTGAACTTCCTGTATTGGTATTTGCACCAGAGGTTTCTGCAGAAATATGAATAACAATTTAAACATTAATAATTAGGCATGCAAATGTATACTGTAAACATACTTTTGACCGGAGATGTGGAGGTATAATAACAGGTTCGACAATCGTAACGTTATCTTTTTCTGGCAGCCAATCGGGAATACGTGGATCTCTCCTCTTCTCCCTTTCCCCAGTATTTTTTATGGGATCTTTCTTTTCCTCATCTGCCTCTATCTTCACGCTTGTTTCTCTTTCGTTTTGTACATCATTTTTTTCCTTATTTTCTATTATTTGTATCTCTTTAGTAGACTTGGAAAACATTTTGTCACCAATTTTTTTCTCTATGGATACATCGTTTGATAACTCTTCCCCAGATATTATGATCGGCTACGTAAGACATCACGTTGAAATTTTGCGTTAAAGATTTATCGATATTATAAGATGTTCTTTCCTGTAATGCTTTGCCTTAAACTAACCTTTGAATTCTCAATCTTTTTATTGACTTGTGTAAGTAAGGATTTAGCCTCTTTATTAGATGGTTCTAGTTTTAGAATCTTTTCCAAGTCTTGCTTGGCCTCTTTGTATTGCTTTAAATTCATTCGGACTGTAGCTCTTCTATAATAAGCCTTCACATATGTCTCATTTAACTGTATAGCGGTTGTGCAATCTGCTTCTGCGGAATGTAAACTGTAATGGCATAACATAATGTTACATGTATATACATATTAGAATCTGATACTGTACAAGCAATACATAAACTAGAACAGTATATTACTTGTCTTTCTTTAATTCGCAGAGTGCACGGTTCGCATAAAAAGTCGCATCGCCTGGGAAAAGTTTTATACATTCATTGTAACACTTAATCCCCTCATCCCACTTTTGATTTTTTACAGATCTGTTTCCCGCTATCTTAAGTTGCTGCGCCAATTCGTAGGCATTTTGCGGATCCTCCTCTTTTGTTGTCTCTTTACACTCCGGTTCTCGCTCTAGCTCTTCACAAGCTTTCTCCTATGAACCAACGGTTTCGTTAAAGTAGAACGTAACGCTGTACTGGGTCGCTGACGATACTTACTACATCGTACTTCTCCCAAGCTGTATAGTCGTACGCTTTTATTCGCTTCGCATCAATACTTTCGATCTGTTTGTTTTTGTTTTTCACTACGTTATTTTTCTTACTCCTTACGGGCGGCAGTACTATCTATAACCGACGTGAATTTCAAAATTGCATTATTTTACATTGTTATGTACGTCATAAAACAATCCTCGTTGAAAATAAGTACTTCGCCGCTCCTCTCCCTTCGCAGCTCCTCGTCTTTTCGCTTCATCTGTTCCTCCCAGTTTCTCATATCCAAGAATTCGCTTTGCAAATCTTCCGAGTTGTCCCTGACCTGTTTCTGCATTAAAATCGACTTGTGCACCTCCATAGTCGAATTCAAATAAGGGGCGAATTGTCAAGTCTGTTGCCTTTCCGACTATGCGGTTGGTAGAAATTTAGGTTATGGTACTTTGTGTTTTCTACAAACAACAAAGAATTCAGAATTCATTTACATATTTGCGAGGCGACAATCGTATTTTCGAAAATAGTTTGAGAATACAAAAACGATTGTCTCGCTGGGTCTGCAGGAGTGAGTTGAATGGTATACACAGAATCATCAATCTGATCCCTGACCCTTGAAAAGGAGCAAGGAGAAGTTAGAATACAACCGAGGATGTGTCAGTCGACAAGGATCAACTGGTCCAGATTTATAAACTCTATGATCGACACGCGCACTATTTACAAACTGCACAGAAATGTATAATTATAGATATTACAATACTCATTGATATATTTAATTGTATTATTCGAGGAACAAATTAATGATTTACACCGAATTTATACCATCACGTAGGAACCGCAAGAAAACAATGCCTGTGTGATTTTACACGACGTATTTCTCATCGTTCTCCAAGTTTACATTACTTTAACCTCGCGAAGAACGTGCAAGGTAGAAGACCGAAGGATTCTATCCACTCGCAAAATTTTTGAAAGTGCCGCGGTTACGTTTCACCACGGTTGGTGAAAAATTAGCTGGCAAGATCGCTCCGTACGTTTTCGTCGTTGGTTTGCACTTCACAGGATCGATTGCTCCGTGGTGCAGTCGTTATTCAGACGCAGTGGAATTAGTCTGGACGCGGCATCGTCCGTGGCACGAACGACTCGTTCCACTTAGCGTCTCCAGCACGCCACACTTCCACGAGACAATCGTATCTTTGCCCAGACTTTTGACCCGCTTATGTCAGGCGTGATAAGGGAACCTTGAAACAACTGCCATTTGTAAATTCCAAACTCCTCGAGTTTTCAGTCTATTATACACAGCCACCATGTTTATCAAAATTTTTCTACCATTCCTTATATCATCGAGAATTTTATAAACGATAACCGACGATACAGCGCACACAAACATTAGACAACGTTCTTCATACAATTCCAACTTATAATGAAATTGATCGTACTCTACTGTCTTTTTTATCTTTCTCTTCTAAATTTTTCTGTTCGCACGACAAATCCTCTGTACGATTTCTCCATTAATATTACACGAGGATAACGCGGTACAACATTACGCACGATCGTTACATCCCCCCTGGTCACCTATTTATATTATATTAAGTCGAATTCCAAGGAGTTTTGTGCGAGGATGAATCGGATAAGCACTCCCAAGGCGGTATATCGGGTTCCTGATAGCGGGCATGTGTTTTGCATAGGGTTTTTTCACGAAGGCACGCGCGATTTATGGCGTGCGACGTGAGCTTGACATTCGACCCTTTTTAGATTTTGGGCACCTGCCATCGGATCGAGATTGACCAGCTCCAATGTTAATATTCGTCGGGACGATGCGGATGGCTCTTGCGATCAGTTCGCGGCCAACGAGCGCCAAGCGCGCACCTTTGAGCGCAACGGTTGAAATGCCACGTTCGCCGTGCCCTCGCATTCGCCAAAAATCGGCGCTCGATCCCAGACCGTCGTGCACCGTTTATAATCCACAGACAATCTTCTAAATTCCGGACTTTCACCCTCTCTCTCTCTCTCTCTCTCTCTCTTCATCTTTTTCTTCCGACATTCATCGACGCGCTTCGTCCTCTCCGTGTGACAGATGTTCGAGTTTGGATCGTAAATCGTTTATCGATTTTACGCGTGAGTGTGGCGGGTACCAGGCAAGGAGTTCGAGTTGCTTTGAATCTGTGGCCAAGGTGCGAGTCAATGTAAAAACCCCAGGGGAGGGTGAAGACAGTCTCGTCGCGGAGTACGGAGAATAATTCTAAAAATGGCGCAAACCTGTGAGCGGGGCTTAAATACGCATCGCGAATTAATACTAGGCAGGTGACGTGTGCGCGGTGCAGAGTTTTTTTTCCCAAAATCCGTGAAATCCTCGATTAGCCCGATGGGATAATTCTAAATTTAAAGCGCGATAATCGTAACGCGAGCTAGGACCAACGTCGTTTACGATGTGAAGATACCAATTCAACTCTGACAATAAAACTCCGTATCGCCGGATCACGACTTTGGGCGATTCTTCCTTTGCCTCGCGAAAAAGGGAGATAAAAGTACAACAAAGTGGCGGGTTGGCTTTCGAGCCATTGGGGCTGACATTAAAGTTATCTGAGAGGAAAAGGAAACCTCTCGCCGAGCTCGCTTTAAGGCGCGCGGATAAAAAAAAAAGGGGAAATAAACCATGTGCCGCTAATAACAGCGCGATGCGATGCGGCGCACGCTGTTTGATTTCCGTATACAGTTTAAAAACGTGCGCCGACTCGCCGAGGAACGTGGCTTATCCCTAGCCTTCCTCCTGTTATACGACCGAATATTGTTTGCAATAATACGTCCAGACACTTTTGGGAGGTTGTAAGTATTTCCTAGGAAACGAGCGCGAAGTGTTATAGCACTGCTTTATCGGGGAGCAGTACTTAGGTGACACAACGATAGATACGTGCCCGACGTCGTTTGAAAGATAGTAAAGTATTATCGGGTGGAAGTTTTACAAGGAATATCCATTGTGACTCTCCACGTTCAAATTTCACACATATCCTCCTTTGCACCGATTCGTTTCCTCGCTTAATACACGCTCGAGCAAGTTTGTAGGGGTGCGGATAAACCGGGATACAGAATGGTGTAGGATAATTAACTGCTTCGAAGGTAGTGTACATTGTTTATTCTATTAACATCGAAGGATCACAAACGTGCGTCTCGCTCGTCCATCGTGTGCCACTTTTCTGCGTCTTTCCCGATATTTCATGAAAGCCCAATGCGACGTTTGAAGGAGAATCATTCTGAGCCCTACCCTGTATGCGCAATTTTCTTTAAATTAGACGATGATTTTTATTCCGGTAGAAACGGAAATAAATATCTCGACGATCCTTGTGCTTACCTGTACCAACACTTTTATATCTACCCTTATTTACGTAAACGACGTAAATTACGTAAAACACGCTTCGAGTGATTCTAATGTTTTGGCAGTCAAAGAATTGCTTTCGTAACTCCATGAGGATATTATAAAATGATCGAGCTACTTTTCGAGTGTGCAATCGTAAGGAAGATTGGTGAACAGTGGACGATGCAAAATGTTCCGTGGATGATTAAAAAGTGCGGACGCCTCGCGGTTCCTACGTGCCTCTTTCGATTATATTTTTGGAAAGGTCGCGCCAGTAATACGGCACGATGGTCAGACGATCCGTCAGACACGTTGACGACACTCCTCGCGCGTGTTATTAACACCGTCATGGAGCCAAAGCAGGGGCATATCGGCTCGTCTATTGCATCACCAATCGTTAAGGGCGAAGTTAATAAATTTGAGACACGCGCCGAAATTAGCACGGCACACCGGCGAATTCCTCGCGCATTATTGCGTAGCAATATATTTTTGACAATTTTCGCGCAAAGCTCGCGGGAACTTTGTACTTAGGTTTGCTGTCCTGACTATACGTAAAATGATATTTTATAATAATAAATAAGTTCTAGATTCTTGCAGACGGACATATATATATACATATATAGTGAGTATGTGTTTGTTTAGTATATGTTAGATTCTCTTTTCTTTTTTGAGGAAAGGGTATCAAAAGCTTTGGACCAGTGTCTTTTTTATCAAGCTCTATTCTGAAGAAGCCAAAGAATTTTTTCTTGACGAAATATTTGATTTATTTCGAGTCGCGATTATTCAACTCGTCCAAATCTCACGATACATTCACTATTTGCGCATATATCGTTTTATTCTCCATCCAGTCTTATTGGAGTGGTTATCGCGTGTGCGAACAATAATTATTGGCCACTGATACGTGGCTCGATAATTAAAATTCAAATAACAATAATAATTAAAGTAGAAAATTAAATAAATACGAAACTTTTGAGAAAGCTCAGAATTCTAATCACGGCTCGCCCCTCGATTTGAGACCAAAAACGCGTATCGGATGAATCACAAAGCATTGTCCTCCCTCGGCTCGAGCCTCATTCCGAAAACCGGCGGCAATTGTTTTTACAAATTTTCCCTCGACAAACACATCGACGCCAAAATGACGGCCATCCGTTCCGGTAGTCTTAACAAAAGCAACCGCGGATCTCGCGGTTCTCGGATCGATAATGACTCAGGCAAGGATCGCATCCGCCTTCCCCGTGGCCGGTTTCATTCTTGACTCGTCGACAGATAAAGTGCGCCCAGCAATTGCAAAAGAGTCGCACGCCCGGAAATCTCCTGTAAATTGTGTGTTTACCCAGACAGTGGTTACTCCGACGCCCAAAGTTATATTTACCACCGCCGCTGCATACTGGCGCGATTCCCAAGACTACTCAGCATTATTTACGGTGTGTCCAAAAAAGAGTGCACGCCGACATTCCTCAGAATCGTCGCCCGACGATGACGTCCTCCATTTCTGACGTAACGCGCCAGAATCCGCGAGGCTTCGCGTCATCCCCCGGACGACGATTGCTCCTCGTCCCTTTGCCCTCGTCCTCACCCTCGATCGCACTTCTCGATCCTCGAATAATCGCTCTTGGAACGATGCGCGACTCCTCGCTTCTTCGAGGATCGCCACCTTATCGTAATTGTTTGTTCGACAACCCAAACTCTCGGTATATCTTTATGGAGCGCGATGAGCTTGCTTCGGATTAATTCCAGACGTTCCCTGTGAACTGACTTGATTTCGCAGCAATGGGGATAAGCGATAAGTTCGTGGCGCGTTCTTCTGAATCTCCTTGGCTCGATGCTAATTGCTGATCGGGCAGCGCTGATTTTTCCTCGGTATTGGATCTTTATTTATTACCTTATTTATCATACATACATACATACATACATACATACATACATATATATATATATTTATTTATCGATTTGTGATCGTTGTTAGTAGACTCCTGCTTCCATTCCTCTGAAATATATCGTAATTCGGAGTAACGTAAGCCGATGTTTATGAGAGCGCTCGATGCCGAGACCTAGGCCTAAATACCGTCGGTATAACCGAATTTATACTTCCGACTGCCGCAAGGTATTTTTGGTCAGTGCTCTACCCTCTCTCACGCTGTCATTGCGACAATTTGGGGCGAAGCTTGAGCTTCGATTTCCTTTGAATTCGAAACGATCGGATACTTCCGCGGGATTTATCGACGCGCTTTCGCTCTTCCAGGGTTAAATATCCGGGAAAAGGGTTTTTCTTGAACATAACGAGGCGCTCTTAGTCGGCAGAATTCTAACCCAAGCTTCGAATTTTCCTCCTCGGCCTCTTATCGAAGACGCAAGAGTATTCGGAGACTCGATCATTTTTACGATCGCGTCACCTTCTCGCGCGAATTCGTAATCCGCGGTTATTATTCTGCAACGTCGATTGGAGGAAGCGAGGATCAATGGTCGGTCCTGAAATTCAGGAGAGAGAAATCCAAATCCCCCTGTCTGAGCTTTCGAGGGGAGCTCGAGGAGGGGGGGGGGGATGATATATACGCGTGTGATTCGCAGAACTTGCGAAATTCGGCTTTACAATAGGATAAACTAATTGCGTACCGCGGCACGGCTGTAGAGGCTGCGGGGATTGTTTTGGCCTCGCTGCATTTAAAGAACCCAGACGATCGCGTTCGCCATTATAAACGCTCCCGAGACGATACACCTTGCGCCCGTGCGAAAACAAGCAACGTCCGGAGCAAAGGTCCCCAAACTTTTTGTCCCGCAGACCACGTGCCGATTTTTTCTCTTCTTCGTAATGTCGATTTTTTGCCAATACTTTTTTTCTCACTTTTGACAAATCTTTTTGCAAACTTCAATGCGTCTCTAAAGCTTACGCGGCTCTGACACCTTGATAGGGTTTACTTTAGAGCGGAAGATTTTTAAATAAAAGAATATAGTAGAAAATATGGTAGAACTAAAGAAAAGAAGTATAGTAAAAAACATGGCAGAACTAAAGAAAAAAGATATAGTAAAAAATATGGTAGAACTAAAGAAAAAAAGTATAGTAAAAAACATGGCAGAACCGAAGAAAAAAAATATAGTAAAAAATATGGTAGAACAAGAGAAAGACAAAAAATATCATATGCCTGGTAGAATCTGCTCGATAGGACCGCGATTCTAATACTACTATTCCAAAGAGTATACGTCGTTTTATGGTTAGACGTTTATTAAGTAAAGCGCGCGTACTGCGAGCGCAAAGCCCAATTTTTTTTTTTCATCGATATGGACCCCCTGCAGGTCGACGCAGACCTCCTTAGAAACGATCGTCCTGGAGCACGAACTCGAATTCCGTCGCGGCCGCTCTTGCTCGCGGGCAAAACTAATTTGTTTGCGCTACCGGCGGTGGAGCGAGGCTGGATCAAAAAGATTACTCTCCAGCGGCATCGACACCGATCTTTAAATATTTGCCCTCTTGTTTACATCGCGCGTTTGGGTCGCGGCTTTAGCGATCGCGAAGCGCCGTGCCGAGCACCGCGTGGACGAAAACGGTATTAATTCAAAGTGCTCCGATAATATGTACGCGCTATCGAAGCGCGTTTTTACAGACGTATCCGCTCATATTTTCCGCCGCCGATCTCTTATCGCCGAATTACTCGCGAGGAGCACTCGTTCTGCGCGTTAAACTCGCGGAGATTCGAGAGATCCATCGTGCAGAACGAATTCCGGCCGATGTAGACCGATCGCGCGTGCGAATAACACATCGGGACGAAGCTTACCGAGATCTTTTAAGCTCCTACAAGACGACATTTATTTCTGCTTCGCAGGAATGTAGCATGTCAAGCGTGTTTATCTCGCGCAACGCCGACCCGACGGGCGAAGCGGTAAGGGCAGGAAGATTTCGCGACTCAGGCCGCTCTTTCGCAATAAATCGGTATACGCGGATTAACGTTATCCGTTCCTTCCAGGTAAAGAGCATCGTGGCATTCCTTCAAAAAGACGAGATGGCCGGTTTTCGAGGCAGTCGACCCCGTGGGAAATCGTTCGAAAAATTCGCTCCAAGTTTCCCGATCGGCGCAGCCACCGCTTGAGCATCGAGCATTGCGATGTAAGAAAACCTCCCTGATTTGAGATTTAAAATAAGTCCTCGTTATTCTTACTCGTCATTTGTTGTAAGTAATCCTCCTCGATTTGAGATTTAAAACAAGTCCCGTTATATTCTTTCGTTATTTACCATAAGGAGAAGAAAGGATTTAAGGTTTAAAACAAGTCTCGTTATATTCTTTCGTTATTTGTTATAAGAAGAAGAAAAGATTTGAGGTTTGAAACAAGTCCCAATACATACTTTCGATATTTATTATAAGAAGAAGAAAAGATTTGAAGTATAAAACAAGTCCCATTATATTCTCTCATTATTTATTATAACAGGAAGAAAAGATTTGAGGTTTAAAACAAGTCCCATTATATTCTTTCCTTATTCATCATAAGAAGAAGAAAAGATTTGAGGCTTGAAACAAGTCCTCCTTATTTACTTCCGTTATTTATTCGTTCGTTTTAGTTCGAGGTACACGACGAATTAATCGATCGATACATATATACATATATATATATAGGAAGACAAAGTCGAGTACTCGCGCGATAGAGCCGAGTGCTTTAATCCTAGGCGCATTCAGCAATGCCGATTATGCAACGAAGATCGCCTTCGCTATTCGAATAACTCAATCCCGCCTTGTTTACATTATCAGCATCCGTCCGGCGCATCTTCGAGCCGCGGAGTAAACAATCAGCGGCTCGCGCCAGAACGAAGGCATCGTCGCGTGCGTTGTACAATTAGCGCATTAATCTCCCAGAATTATTCAGGGGGTCTTACACGGCCGGTCGTTCGGCAGATTAAGCGATAATCATTCAGAAAACAGTTTAATCGACACAAGGCGTAATGTTGATCAAATAAAGGAAAGTGTAACCGTTCCGAGAAAGGCCGCTCTAAAAATACACCTCCCTTATCTCGTATCTTAGCAATAAGCCCGACTTTCTTGTAATAGATATTGTGATAAAGCTATTTAAAAATTAGCACCGAGCGCGCCAAATCACACCGAGCGCAGCCCTGTGTGCACGCACTCTGCTTCGACGCGCGTATACATACACACGTACATACTTATATACGTAAATCCGTATATACATACATAGATATATACATACGCACGTAAATCCTTATATACATACATACATACATATATATATATATATATGTATGTATGTAT